>JAYMTL010000130.1:0-52783 GCA_036897445.1 Pelargonium tetragonum | reverse complement strand
CTGACTAGAAGTATAGCTACTTTAATATTATATTACCTTTTGGTAAGGCAAGATTTATCTTGCTCTCTGTTCTTATCATTAAAGAGGATATAAACTTAGGAGGGTTAGGAGTACGTCTATTAGTTGACTGCTTTAAATAAGTTTCTTTCGACAAACCACGGCTAATTAAAGAAGCATGCACAGGTTCAAACCCCTCTCACAATTACCCACTAGAATAAGAATATAAGAACGTGAGGAATTAGAAAGCTACTACTTATTTAATTTACTCGCTGCGGATTCCCTTCAAAAGAGTTAACCAAATATCTTCGATACCTTGACGTCTTATTTGCTTGAAAATGCTTAACATATACGCACCCGGAATAGTCGTGTCAAAGTTATATAGTCGTCAGACTCAACCCATTTGTGGAGTAAATTCAATATATATAAAGTACCCGCTTGGTTTATAGGAAAATCCGAGAAAACTACTCACATTGTTTATATTAGTCTTCGAATTTTTTTTTACAGTACCGAACCCTAAAAAAAGGACTTTCACTGTTTATAAGGAGTATTAGAACTTTTAACGGATTGGCTAAGGGCGCTCCCTATTCGGATTTTATTACATATTAAGTTGAGATCTTGGAAAATCCTATGGTTTTTTACTTCTTATATATTCCTTTTCAAACAAAGCTGGGTAAAGATTAATAACACTACTCCAAATCTATTTACTATTTATTCCTAAAGCATTATAATGTATGATCAACACTGACTTTGTACAAGACAAGCTTTCATTTTGAAGTAAGAGCTTATATATCCCATATACTAAGTAGCAAATAAACCAAATAGTACCCCCTTTCCTTAAAATTGGATCTAAATGATTCGAACTATTGGACCAGACTAGAGTTACTGGGGAGCCCCTTCTCGAAGAGTTTTATATATTCTTGGTTAATAGAATTTTAGTCACTGAAACTTTGAATAGTGAATCAAGGTAATAACTGGCTAAAATGAAAAAGTGGCAAGGCAGGGATTTTTGAGTATATTACTATTACTATATTTAGTAGCATTCATTTTTGGTAAATACAGCAAATTAAATATCTCAAATCCTTGAATTTCAAGTGCTAGTATATCCTTGTGGAATCTAGTCGATTTGAACCTAAAGTCTTAAGACAAATTAGATGCCCTCAGTAAGAAACTTATAAAAACCCCCCGTTACTCTTTAGCTTAAGTTGCTACCTTCACTTAAGAAAGAAAATAGGATTGTACTAAGCTCGAGCATTCATTTGAACTCTTGATCTTTCTATATTTATATTAAAAGGATAGGGGTGCAATTGTCCTAAAAAGTCCCGCCCGGAGACCCTTGATTGTTGAAAGTATTCTACGACGAATTAACTAAAGAAGTCTTTAAATTTCCTGTATCAGTCTTTAATTTTAAACCCACGTTTTCTGAAATACCGGGACTCCCTTATGAGAAAACCGCTTGTATAAACTAAATATATTAGAATAGAATAGGAACTTACCTTAATTAAAGAGTATAGTACAACGAAAAGCTTTAAAAAGAAAATAAAAGAGATTTTTCAGGTAATTTGGTGTTGTTAGTAGAAAATTGAGATTCTATTAGGTTACCTTGACAGTTAAAAAAAGACACCCAGCAAATACGGAAACCGTTTAGATTAGAAGTGTAGGGTCTAATTTCTTTCTATTATCAATTGGTAGAAATTTCTTGCCGTAGTAGAGCAGGGTAATTATAGAGAATACTTCTATTTAAAAATTCTCTGTAAGGATGTACTTATTGAATAAGAGTTGCTAACATTTGTTGCTCTCAAGAATAAAGTCTTGCTATTAAATTCTAGTGGGCGGCATACATTATAGGTTTTTGCTGGATCTCTCAGCCTCAGCCCAGAAATTCTGACAATGAATTTCAATTGAGTAAAAGCAGGATTCAAACCCACATCTTGAGATCGTGAGACTTTGAGTGTCACCAAAAGAAAAGTACGGCAAAGACCCGGGGCTAGTAGCAAAAAAGAAGTATAGTAAGCTACTTCATAGGTAGAAAAGGGAGGGAAATGAAAAAGTATGGAACCCTCTAATGGTTCTGAAATTTAATAGGCTATCTGGATAACTACCCTGGGTATTCCGGGTTTAGACTCTTAAAATAGGTGCATTTTATATACTAGATCTGGGATCTATATTCTTTTCTTTTCGAGAATAAGGAAGGGCCCTATATCAAAAATGTTTTTAGTTTTGTGCTTTTCCAAGCCCTACATCCTATTATTCCGTAGAAGTTATAATATAAATATATTGACTTCTAAAATCCAGTAATCCACAAAGGTCTTTCTTTCAAAAACTAGGGATCTATTTTGAGTCATATCCTTTCCTATACTCGGGGCCCGCTTTTGCATTCAATTAAAAAAGTAGCCAGAAGTCTGCTAAAATAAAAGTTTAGAAATATTACAACCAAATTAGAAACTTCTTTTGAAAACTCTGAATTAGAAGATTGTGATTGCTTTGAGGTTAAACTACTAAATCTGCCTTAATAAAGCCAGAAAAGTAGTATACCTTTCGTTGTAATAATAAATGAAAGATAATAGAAGAAATATGAGGTTTAGTATAAAAATCTTACTACTTAATAAAATAAAAAGTAAACTTAAGACCCCAAGCTTTCTTTCGGTATAGTGCGGTTTAAAGTCATATTTTCAAGGTCTGGTAAAGTTCCAAATAATTTGTTGTATGCCCTTTCATTTTCGAATGAAAAACCCTTGAATTAGTAACACTAGGAAGGGGCGGCCCACTTTGAGGCTGTAATTTATGATTTTACAGCTGTTCCAGATAGCAGGAACTCCTTTTTCTTTTTATCTGGCAATGTAAAAAAGCCTACAACCCAGCAATATACTAAATTACTTACTTTTTTTTGAAACTAGAATTCCTTACGAGACTCAGTGAAAACCAAACCCACGAACTCAACATGTTTTATGCCTCTTTTACGACCGGCAAGGCCCCTCTTATTGTAGTTACTATATCCTAACTGGGTTTCTGAAGTTGTATTACTTATTTCTTTTAGATAGATAGTCCTTAGAGAGTTCCTCTTGGCTTTGAGCTAGTGGAGCTATAGGAAGTGAAGTATAGAATACTACTAAGATTTCAAGGGGGATCCCTCTTCTGCTCCTTGTGCTTATCGTACAAAAAGTAACCCAGCCTTCTGGCTTTTAAACCCCTTAATTAGATGTTTTAAAAAGGACTTCCTTAGAGATAACCCGACTGACTTATACATGAGTAAGAATCTAAGCCCTACCTTTAACATATTAGAAGCACAATGAGAAAGGGTTCTGCTTAAATATTGACTCTAAACTCACCGAAAGAATTTATAGTAACTTTATCAAATCAATCCTTTGTTATCCTAAAGCAATTTCTATTAAAGTCTTTACCTATGTGATTAAAAGTTATAAACACCCCTAATTTCCTTATTAGTAACTTAATTGCTGTACTTCATAAAGCAAAGGGTTATTTCGAGTAGTCCTTATCCTTTACGGTTTGTCTATTTAAGAATGAAGTTATGAAAAAGATACCGATACGGGCTAAGGGTTAGGCAACTAGGATGAGAGGTATTACAACCGGGAGGTTTAAGAACAAAGGTATCAAGAGAAAATCCTGAAAAAATAGCTAAGTAGGTATAGCTGGTTGTTAGGAAATAAGAATGAAAGTTTCAAATAAGGGATAGAGCGTAGTGAAGTTTATAGGTTTTTAAGGGTATAAAGGAATATAAAGACTAAAGAAAAATTGCTGTTTAATAGCCTGATTTAAATGTCAATAACCTAATAGTCAAGGCTGGTGTCGACTTATTGAGTATGCGCGGCTCCTTTTTTGTACTACTTGACTTGATAGGAGATCTAAGAATCCCAGCGCATTGTTCTCCTCCATAACTTGAACTTGTAGTAGTTATTACCTTTATCTATGCACAATCTTTTTGTAATTAAAAAATTTTCTCACAAAGGGGGGTCCACTTCTTATATTGATAGGGCTCTTATATATCCTATCTATATGGTTTTAAATACTCTTCAAACTGACAAAAGCGATTTCAAGTACACGAGGCAAGGCCTGTGGTATTTCCGATCAGCAAAAACTCCGGTATTAGTTTATAAAGAGTATCCCCCTCCGTTATACGAAACCTGAACCACCAATAAGAGGTGGCAAAGAGCTCATATGATACGAATCGTTGGGAATCTAGGCTAGAAAGTGCTGGAAAAAACCCCTTACAAAATCTAGTGAAAATCTTAGGTATACCTTCCACAATCTAAGTTTGATATAGATATCACAAAAAGAGAATCTTCTTTACAAGGTAGAAACAAACAAATTATTCTGTAGAAACCCGCTAGTAAAAGGCCTTGTTACCATTCTTATTAATCCTCGAAATAAGTTCTAAGTGCCTTGGGGACAAAAGCAAAAGGGGTCCTAGACAAATCCTTTTTAAGTATTTCAACCCCTAAAATTCCTTCCATACTTACGCTTATAACCACAAGAGACTCTACATTAGCTTAGGAATACTGCCTCTATAAAAAAGTGTCCAAATCCCGGATAGAGCCTCTCTATAAAGATAAAGAAATATATAAATCGAAATAGGAACCCTATACTTAGCTTAAAAAGCCTCAAAAAAGGTTGGCTTTACGAAACTCAGGAATTGCCTTGGATTTAAAAAGGACACGAGCTTCAGCAGAAGGCAAAAGAGCGCACTACTAACACTGGGTTTTTTAAGAACTATACCTTACTTATCTTATAGTTAATAGACTCTAAATAAGATTGCTGCTTAAATTATAAGAATCCTTTTCTAGCAAATGCTTATCTGGGATTTACCCTTTAGAATTATATTACTTGGTATTACCCGACTCTGGTTCTGTGTAATTATAAGGGCTCTGCAAAGGAAACTTTACAGCACTGGCGAACTCCCAGCTAACCTCTAAGAAAGCGACCTAGTAGGCGTATGGGGCGCCTTTAACTTCAAAGTAGACGGAACTCCTACAAAAAAAAGTCTTCGTCAACCCCCGGTCTTAAATGTATATCAAAATCTTTAGTCCAAACTTTACAAGGAAAATGGCAGCTCCTTTTCACTTATACTACCAAAAAGCTAAAAATTTGCACTTAATTTTAAGTCAGGACCTTGTGACACTTGTAAAATAAACTCCTTTTGGGATTCCCTCAAAATGGAGCTTAGTATAGTCTAGAAACGGTATAGGTGTAAAAGGGTTGGGAGATTTCAGTCTATATATATATACCAGCTTTTTTCTATACGCATACTAGAAATTAAAGCGGATAAATCTGGATTAAAACAGTAAAAGATGAGTTAGTGCAAAGGGCAGGGAATTCTCGATAAAACAGGGTTTACTACCTTCTTTTTATGTAGGAAAAACTAGCTGGGGTTGCTGTTTCTTAATAATAACACAGTTTTTTATGATTTTTTGCTTCCTGGATTTATACTTATTTTAGTTATAGAGAGAGTTGTTCCTTTCGTTTAAATCTGTGCCCTTTTTTGCTTTGTACGTATTGTTATATATCCTTACCAGTACGCAGCCTTTAAATAAAAGCCTTGACTAAGGAGGGTAGTTGAGTTGGAGAGGTAAGCCTATAAAAAAGAGGGAAACCCCTAGTAACATAAAAAATAGAAAGGCGCAGGTTCTAATCTTAATCCCATAACACAAACCAATAAAACTATCTCTCCTTATTAAAAAAATAGGTTTCCTTTGCTCCCAGTAGAACTTTAGTGGAACAGAATCTGGAATACCTTTATTATAAAGGCCCCTTGGGTATAACTTAAACTCCTCCAGTAAAAACAAATTTCTATGCTAATAGACTCCGGTGAAGCTCTTCCACTCTTTAATTAGATCCAGTAAGTAATGAACAAGAAAGCGGAACTTCTCTTCCAGTTATTTTCCTTATAATTCCTCATTATTAGATTAAAAAAAGCTTTAGCTTTAACGCGCCTTTTATATTGCCTTTAATCCAGGAAACAAGGTATCAAACTGAGTAAGTGCTTTGTATTTTACTCTTATTACCTTCTGAACAAATAAAGGAACACACAACCCCTTTGACTTTAGCTCTCTCTATTTATTTACTTAAAATCCAGAAACGGAAAAGGAACTCTTATTCTGTAGCATACCTTACTTATGCCTAAAAGGACCCTATCTAGACTAGAATGCGCGCCCCTTTTATTGTGCCTGTTTAGCCACCTCTTAGTCTTTTTTTCTTAGATTGTACTAGTTAGGGTTTATATTTACTATGTTTTTAATGATTTACTTTCTTCTGAAACTAGCTACCCTGAAAAATCTTCCTAAGATTCTAGTGGAGGAAGTTATAGGCTTTATTCCTAACTCACTCAGAAACTGCAAATCAACTAAACTATACTTCTTAGTTTTAGAGAACCTTTCCCTTGGTGAACTTCCTTGGCAAATTACCCTTCAGTTTTCTACTGTAAAACCCTATACTTGGTCTATCATTTCTAGAACTTCCCAAGTACAAACCTCAAAAGTTGTTATTTCCCTTTCCTTTCTATTCTGAAACTACTAAATAGACTAGATAAAGTAAGCAGTATAGAGCAGGGGCACTCCTTGTATCTTTCTATATTCCTAGAACTACCACAAGCAAGCAGCACATAGAGACTCCTTAACCTTCCTTTAGATTTAGTATACTTCAGGAATTGGTAACTTGAAACAACAAAGGAACACAACGCTTACCCAGTTCTTTAATATCTTCCTTAATTTGATTTTAGGCAGAATACAGACAATACAAGAGAGCTCCCTATACTATCTTCCAGATAATCCCGGGGATTTTATACACTACTACAAAGTGAGTTCGAATCCCCGGAAAAATCCACTAATAAACTCCGACTCTCTAAGTCTTGGTAGCTATATTATTTTTATGGGGTTCTACCTTTCTTAGGATTATGAGTCTTCTTCTTCCATAATTTTTGTTAGTTAAAGCAGGAAAGGAAGCGCAAATATTAAAGTTTCTAGTAATTCCGCTTTTTCAGCGATGGGATCTTTAAAGTGGGATATGAGAGGGAAAGATTCTAACTCAGAGGGTATAAAGCCTAGTTTTATTTTAAAGGATGTAATAATTAAAGAACACTTTCCTAACGAGATTCTAGAAATTTCCAAAGGCAGTTCTGCCAATAGAAAAGATAGGAATAGAATGTCGGGTTTCCTTTACCTTTATTACTGCAGCTTCTTCTCTTGGATATACTGGTGCTAGAGAAACCTATTCTAAAGTTATGTTCTGAAGTTACAGCAAGTATTAAATATTGTGTTTCCCTTCTTACTCTTTTTTTTGGTATTCCTTTTCAAGTAGTATTTAAGTCTTCCCCTTATACTAAAAATGAAGTTTCGGGATCCTCGTGTTAGCCTTCACTCAATCCTTTGTAAGCACATTAGCATTAGCCTGATAAAGGCAGGCTTGTTTCGTTATATACTAAAGTTTTTTTACAGAGAGTGGAAATTTTCTAATAGTAAGCTACTATCTCTAATCATATAAATTAGATTTTAGAAAACTTGTAATCATAAGCGGGGTTTCTATTTATATGGGGGCTATGCAGCGGAGCTTATAAAAATATATAACTTATGGGGCCCCGTTTCTGGCACTTTTACGCAGGGATTCCCTTCATTTTTTAGAATTCTAGTCCCAAGAGCTTTATTCCGCGGGCCTTAAGCGGCTAGTATGTCTAGTATGTATTGCCTTAACACAAAAGTAAAAAGATACCCCTTTTGTATACTTTCGGAGTTAAATATAAAAACCCCTGACGTATGCGGATATCAGTATTTAAGACTTGCTAGGGACCTTAACTAAGTTAAATATATAAATAGTAAGGATCCCTCCTGGGGAGTAGCAAATATAAAAAAGGGTTACCAAGCATGCCATATAGAAGAGGAGCCCGCCCATTAAAATTTATACACGAGTCTAGCTTTATGGAGTTACTAGGAATTTTATCTATCAAGCAGGATTATCCTAGAAGACGACGCACACTAAATTTAACTCTTTAAATGAAACAATTCCCCTGCGCAGAAGACTTCAATTTGGGATCGCGCTTTGGAATAAAAACCCGGAATCTAACTAACATAATAAAAATATCCTTACTAAAAAAACCTGTCTATTAGGGTTAACCTGGATTATAGCCATAAATTGAAGGCTTATTAGTAAATATTTAAGACTAAACTTTTTGACTGTTATTAAAACTTACGAGAGCTAGAACTCCTTCGGAAAATAGAGGTTGTGCTTATAAAGAACCTCCCTTTTTCTTGTTTTATATAGTTTGACTATTAAGAGTTCTGCTTTTTGTCTCCCGGGTCCCTATTTACATACAACCTGCCAAACAAAGTACTTTTTGAGGCTTTTTCTTTTTAAAGAAAAAGGGTAATAATAGAATTAAGGGATTTTCGTACTTAAAAGTATTGGGAATAGATACTACTAACTCTAGGGATTCTAGAACTTCTAACAAGCAGCATTAATCTGGGGGGGGCTGGAAGAAAGCAACTCCTTAGTTTATTTATCTCCCTTAAATTTGAAATCTACCTTGACCCTAGATCAGGAATATAAGAAAACTGGAACACCTAAAAAGAGAAAAGAACCGGATCTCATAGTACTGTTAAATAAAAGTGCCTTGACTTGTTCCTAAATAGTGCAAGACTGACTAATTTTACTATATAATTTTGAGCTGCTTACTAAAAAAAGGGAATATAGAATCAGAGAGCATACCAGTCAGGTGCAAAGCCCTCCCTACAAAAACGACTTTTCTACTTACTAATACAATACTTTATCTGTTTTATAACTCTATAACTAATGCATTTAATTATAACAACTATAATATAATACTACTCGTATAAGAATACAACTACTATAGCAACAAACAAGTAAGCCCCCATAAGGCAAGTAGTACAGGTATAACTCCTAAGGCTACAGCTCCTACAGAGGATTCCCTTCCTGCTGCTTCTCTTAGAGCTCCCCAGGTAATATAAAACGGGTAAGCCTGCTAAGTCAATTAAGTCAACAATTAAGTTAAAGAATTAACAAACAAAGGGGGAGGGGTTTTTTCCTCATGTTATTTTCAAGGAATTTGCTTTGAAAGGGCACCTTTTTTAGGAGTTTGATCTTAGAATCTCCTTCTATTATACTCGAGGACAAATTTCTATATTCCTCTATACTTCGCTTCCAGCTGCCCCTTTGCTAAATCCTTTGAAACTACGCATCACCTTGAAGTCATTCCGGGGAAAGCTCTTTCCAAAGGGGAGAAAGGGGAGGACCCATTATAAAGGCTTTTGAACCTATGTTCTACCAGTCCTGAAGGGGCCCTTTTAACAACACACAATACAATAGGCAGACACTAGGGTAGACCTTTTTATACATGGAACTAGAAAAGCTCTAGAAATCAGGCCAAGGCCCACTATACTTACTCTATTAGGAAAGACTCCTATCTCTAAGCAAGCTTACCTCTGTACTATAAAAGAATTCCTAAGAGGAAGAATATACCTTAAACTAAGAGAACTTCTAATTCTAATACAATGATAAGCAATATAATACATAGACATATAAAATACTATATACAAAAATGACCTATTCTATTTCTAGCTAATAAGAGGTATCTATTATACTATAAGATACAATATCTAGATTATAATCTAGATAAAACAAGACCCTTTCATCCTGTGTAGACAGATAAGAATACCCATATTAGGAATAGGAATAAGAGTTAAGATTAAGGAGTTATCCTAAAAAGTAAGAGAGTTTTGTTCCTGTGTTTCCAGGGGTTTAGTTTAGTAGGGTTTAAGAAAGATAAAGGATGACAAGTTTCTACTATTTGTCAAAATTCAAGTAGAAAAAGTTTCATAGAACTAAGTCTAAGTTTTACAGGAGAGAACTCAAAGGCAATTTGCCTGGTAAGCTACTCCTTTGTTTAGAGACCCCTAGCTGTATACAAGTGGAAATTCTTTGTAAGGGAGTTGTTGTTAGTTAAAAGTAAGGATTTCTTTTAAAAGAATCCTATTACTTATTATACTAAACTTAGAATTCTTCTATATAAGCTATTTCATTTTGACTCAATCTTACGGAAAGTTAAGTGTTTCAGAAAACGTGGAACTTCCTCAACTTTTTACTCAAATTTTCCTAAAAGCTTTTTCTTGTCCAAATAAGTATTTAGCCGCCTTTTAGTCTATTGCTTTAGAACCCCTTTATAAGTTTTTTTGGTAGTGAATCCATAAAGTTAAAAGTTAGGGGTTTTTAAGTTTCCTGTTTCGTTGTTAAGAAGGAAACCTGTATGGACTAGACTTATATAGTCTTTCCTGGAATTGGGTTACATCTTTATAGAAAAACTCTAACTAGAAATTTTCCGTGAAAGAATTTTTCTTGTTTGTAATTGACTTTTAAGGGAATTTGTTATTAATGGAATTCCTTAGTTAAAGAGCTGCCTTTGTATAGATTCCTAATGCTTTAACTTAACCAGTATGAACTTACCGACTAGAAGAAGCTTTTTGTCTTATTCTTATCTTACCCAGACCTAGACTCTCTTTTTGTACCCTCTAAGTCTTTGCAGCTAAACCTTTCCCTCAGAAATAGAGCCCTCTTGAACTTGAAAGCCTTACTCTTAATTAATACCCAATGCCTATTCCTAACTTTCTGGGGAGCTCTATTCCATATCCGCATGCCCTTTACACACTCTTAAAAGCTGGATTCTGTAACTGCATCATTTTCTTTTGAGCCTTACTTGTTTTGATAACAAAAACCTACTGGGAATTTGACTTGACCTGATAGTAGAAAACTTTCTAAATTTCCTTTTGGTTTTCCACTATGCGTTAGTATTTCGTTTAAGTTAATGTTAAAAGTTCAAGCTGCGGACCCCTTCATTTTTAAGTAAGGGGATAACTTCCCAATGCAGGAAATCCATCATCTTTAACGGTATATAAGTAAGCCAAGGCTATGAGGGGGAATTAAATTACCGTACGAGAAAGCGACTCGTCCTTAGGAATGGAAAAGCAGAATAACGGACAGATCGTGACTCGATCCCTTAAGAGTATAGTTTACAAGTTTGCACTAACCCAAAGTACCCTTTTTTGTTCTCAATTAATTTCCAAACCCGCGGAATCTATGCTGTAAGATTTTTTAGACTCTTCCTAAGTGTTGTAAGCATTAAAACCTTTTTGTACAAGGGTCTACCTCATTGTGCACCTTTCTCGTTTAGATACGCTAAGCCAAAGGCTTTGCACCTAAATAAAATATCAAGCGTTTATAGTGGCTCCTTTTGCTAAACCAAAAAATTCCATTTGAAAAATCTCAAAAATAAGAAAATCCTTGTGAATAATAGGGAATTTTTAAAGACTCTTACCATTTTAGTAAGTACTACTTAGCATAGAAAAAAGACAATCTCGGACAAAATTGTCAAGCGAAGAAACCCAAGTTTCTTCAGGGAAACCTGTAACTAGAAACTCTTTCTTTAGCCACAAACTCAGTCTTATATGTTTATCTATTAATACCAGAATTCCGGCAATTAAGGGCTCGCTATCCTAGAAATATTCACGAAATTCCGGCGGAAGCGAGGCATTTCCGCAGGGCTATTCTCAAAACTTATAACGTACTTTAAAAGTCCCAGGGCAGGAAAACACAACCTTAACTTACCAAATTTCTAGCCATTTTAAGGGCCTTCTAAGAAAATCTTGAAGAACAAGGTAATGTATGTAATTAAGGCTCTCAGCCTTGACCATTAGTTTTTCAAAGGTTAAAATAGAATACAGGGAATATAAGGGTTCTAATCCCACAGCACTTATCTAATAAATCTCTTAATTCGATTTAGATCTCCCCTTAAGTTTCTTAGTTTTCATACCTATCCTCTTAGCCAGCCAGACTTAGACTCTATATCATACTCTAAATCTTATTCTTAACCCCAGTAGCGCTTTCTTAAAACCAGTAACCCTCTTTAGAACTAGAAAATTCTTCAGAGCTATTTCTCTAAGTCTTTGTGTAGTTAGACCTTCTCTCCCTAAAACCTTCTTGGGAAAGGCCTTACTATAAATCCCCAACCCTTATACATAAACTTTCTTTATTTATTGAATTGAAGAAACTTTCCTATTAGAACCATAAGCTAGACCTTTCCCTTTCTTTTATAGTTATTGTGTATTCCTGTCACTTAAATAAAAGGAGTTCAGAACCTTTGACTTTTACCTGTTAAATTCCTATAACCTAACTTCTCAAAAGGATGATATTAAAGGATTTAACCCTAACTTAGTTACTTTGTTTATAACGCCTTGTAATAAATAGAACCTTGTTCAGTAAACCTTTCATTACAGAATCCCTTCTTAATGAATACCCTTTCTTATGAGCTTGACCCCTTTTTTTCTTGATACCTAGACCCTGTCCTTGTAGATAGAAACCCTTCTCGAAGGCCTTAAGACTTTGTAACTGAATCCTTATTTTCTTAAAAACTTTACTCTTCTATTATATACTACTTATAAGTCTTGATACCAGTAAACTCTCTCCTAAAAATGACTTCATTATCTGAAAAACCTAGGAACAACCCCTCACTTTACTTTATACTCTAGAATTCCCTTATTAAACTAGAGTACAAAACCAGGGAACTCTTAAACTCTCCCTCTTCTTTTTACTATCCCGGATATTTAGTATAAAACAAGCAGAACAAGAACTAAATTCCATATATCTCTTAAAAGTAGCTGCCCCCACTATGTGCCTTGAAAAAGAAAGTAACGAAAATCTTACTAAACCCTTTATAAGAGTCAGTTATATTAAATTGCCCTTTTTTTTGCAGGAAATGTTATGAAATCCCCTACTCTGCCGTCTAGGCTTCTCCCTTTTGAAATCTGGTAAGTTAAACTTTAAGTACAGAAGCGCCTTAAAGCTCCCACCAATATGCTGTGGAGTATACTTTTTAGTACTAAATAGAGGGAAACTTAATCCTTTTGAGGGCGGATTTGTTAGAAAGTTTTTGACTTTATTAGCTTACCTTTTTCCAGGGTACCTGTATTATCCGATTTATAAGAGCGGGGTTCCTGGGTTTTAGTTTTTCCAGCTTGCTTAACCACAAAAAGTGCTAAATGAGGTATAAGTTGCTCTTAAATTAAAGCTGAAGTATATGGTTTTTAACAAAACCGCAAATCTACGTCAATGCATCGAGAGCTATAAGTTGGAGGAAAGCCTTTTTTTGCTTTTACTATGAGAGCTCCTTAGCTCAACAAGTTTCCCTATTTTACTTATTTAACTATAAAGTAAAAAGAATACAGTTCCAGGTAATTGAGGTATATTTCCTAATTAAGTATATAAAAGATTTAGATAAATCTGCACTTTCATGGCAAACAAGAGCCTATTGTGAAGACTGCGTCGGGAACCCGTTATATACTAAAACCTTTGTTATTAAAGTTTACTAAAGTGCTCCACCTACTTTAATTAGTTTTCAACCTTTTGAGTTTACATTATTAAAAGAGAGAAATGCGGGGAAGTAAGTTTTATAAATAAGAAAGAACGACTCTTACTTAATTCATTCAAAGAAAAGCAATATAAAATAAAAGGTTGCCAGAGAGTTTTACTCTACCTAACGAAAAGTCTAAAACTGCTTTCTAAGGGCTAGGAATAGATCAGAAAAAATATAGGTAAGTTAATCTTATGGAATATCTCGTAAAAATAACCTCTCCTAAATCCCACAAATGTAAGTAATAAACATATATTAAAAAGGAATTTTTGTAAATATTTACTCTTGTACTTGTATTGTTAAAAGATTGAAAAGTCTTACCTTTTTTCTACGGGCTTCAGTAAAAAGTAAGCTTAGCATTCTAGACGAGGTATCCTATAAATATTTAATAAGAATAACTAATCTATAATCTCCAAAATTGAAACTTGAAAGGGGGTTTTACGACAAATTCTTACTAGCCCAGTAAGCTTTCCCTTTCCTTAAATTTTAGCTATATAAACTCACTCAAACAAAGAGGTATACTTGTACAAATCCTTAATCTTAATAAGGGGTGTAACTAAGCAGTATTATGTACTCAAATAAAGTCTAAATTCTTTTTAACTAGAACCTATTAATTTATATAAATAAGAGTCAATTTTCTAATAAATTGCAAGAGATTAAAAAAGCAACAAATTTTGCTTTTAAAGTACACAGGATATTTGATATTACCTTTACTTAGGTTAACGACCACCCTCTACTTTTTAGTAATTTAAGATATAATATTCGTAACTATGAAATATCCGCGAAACCCAACATTTTTTCAAAGTGAGACTCTTTCACGTTAACATTAAAAGGTACTTAGGGAATTCTATAAAGTCTTTTAATAGAAATCAAACTCTAGTATAGAAAAGGGCCTTAACTTCGAAAGGCCGACCAGAATATTAGAAAAAATTCCTCATGCGACTTTTCCTTGTAGAGAGCCCCTAGTACAAAACTTTCGTTAAGGAGTTTCCGCACTTTAATTCTTCTTGAGAAAAAGTCAAAAGAGTCCTTCTTGTTTTTTGGAAATCGTCTTGTTTAACCCGTCACCCAGCGTCCCTTAAAATCAGAAGAAATCTGGGACTCCCCTTAAAAATTCGCTTATATTCGTTTATATAGAAGTTGTTACGTCTCCAACTAGGAGTCTCTGTTGTATTATGGCTCTACTGAACTAAAGAATTAAACTTCTTTTTCTTGGAAATAAAAGAATTCAAATTTAAATAAGGGGATAGTCTACTCACCTTGACAGCCAAAGCCCTTTTAACGTGTAAGAAAATTCTTCGATAGGTTTATAAAAAAACTCCTGCCCAAAGCTGTTTAACTCCTGTGGAGCCTGTGTCTAACAGGAACCCTAAATAGTGCTGCAAATAGAAACTCTACTCTCTTCTGGGAGCCTCGCGGATTCACTTGCTATTTACTGAAGATATAAAGGAAGCCCGGTGAAAGGGGTTGGTATTTCCTCAAACACAGCTAGGCTTTACCTTTGTCTACAAAATATCAAGTAGTGTTTAGATGGAGGGATTTCCTCGGGAATACAAGAGAAGCCTAGAAAAGAAAAGGGGTAAATATACATTCATTTCATTGACTTAACCTTAACGCTTCGCTTAGACATTTTTTTAGACCCCCTACAACTGTAATTAGCTCTATAATATGACATAACCCCTTATTTAGCATCCTCGTTCTAGATTTCAACAAGAGAGCTTAACTTTTCCTGATACTAAACTAAGGGCATTCCTTAAAGATTTTTTATATTTAGAATCTCTTAAACCCAATTATGACCTCATTCAGTTTTACTTATCCGGGACTATCCAAGCTTCTAAAATACGAATATAAAATAAATATATACTGGTATAGCAAGAACTCTAAGCGGGTACAGTATCCTCCAAAACTCTCCTGAGTTGAGTATGGTATGAGGTTTTATACAAATAATAATAAGCTTTTATAGAGCCGGGTATTGTTTAATTACACAAAGCTAATAAGGAAAGTTAAGTTCAGCTGTTTAAGCTAGTTTAGAGTATTGTTCCTTAAAACGAAGCTTAAACTCTATAGATTCGAATGGTTCAAATCGAGTTATTCCACTTAGTTAGCAAGCCTTTAGTTTTTAGTCCCGTATACAAGATCTAGCGAACTCACTTTATTTAACATGAGAGTTTAGTACACAGAGGGGGACTAGAGTACCCTATATTTTATCTATCTTAATTTGTTATAACATAAACCTTGCTTGAGGCTTTACCCCTACCTGAAATCCATACTAAAGGCTTTCTCAAAAAATGACTTTTTCTTTACTTATCCTGAAAAAAAATTCATAAAGTTTAGAAATATTAAGACGGCTCGTGGAAAAGCTCCTGAACAAAGTTAGAACTTTAGAGCTATATAGGTCAAGTTTTTACTTCTATTTATTCCAGGTTTAATATACAGAATCTAGTGAGCTAAAAAAAGGACACGTAGGTTAGAATTTTGAAACAGCTCCTGGATTTTTTATAAATTCAAATCTTTAGTTCCTATCTATTTCTAATTATAGTACTAAACTTACGGGCCCACTTTTCGGACTATCCAGATCTCATGTATAGCTTAATTACTTGTTAGGCCTAGCTTGTTCTAATATACTTCTTTCCGTTGTCTTACTCCAGAAGCCGGATTTTTAGGAAAAGTATAACTAACGATAGATATATATATCTATATATATTTTAAGCTAGATATTCACTCGGAAGTGGTTATAAAACATCAAGCACAAGTGCCCTATTCCTTATTAACTATTAAAGTTCTTTTTCGGAAGAAAACGCAAGTGAGTATCTTATTGTAATACAAGTGAATTAACTTTACCTTAATATTTAATCTAGGGTTGATCCAGAGCTCTCACGAATTTTAGTAGGATTCAGTAACAAAAAAGTAAGACCTCTATGACTTAAAACTAATCGGCTAAGTTTTTTTTGAACTGCTTGCTGACAAAAGGGCTTTCATCTTTTTTTTATAGCTGAGTAGTGCTTCCGAACAAGGACCTCCTAGAGGGTATTTATCGTTGTCATATATTTTACTTGCTAGAGAATAAATTACAAGTAATAAAGTATAGAGCGAGCCCAAAATCCCTAAACTGTATGAGAAAGTGAGCCTAGAGTAAGTTTAATTGATAAGGACTTCTATTTGATATCATAGAAAAACCTGGGTCTAGTATCCGTTATTCCGTACACTATTCTAATCTGATAAGTTTTAAAAATCTATTCCTGGTTAACAATTATAAATAAACGCAGGGTTGAAAAAGACTCTATTCGTTTTAGGCTTTACTGGAACTATATTATATTTTTGCTTTTCGATTTTCGTGGCTTATAAGTTTACTTAAATGTGAGAACAATGGAAATTCTTTCTACAGGGACATGATATTGCCTTATAAACTCTACAACGGATAATCCAGAAGTGGCCCTTGGGGTTAAAAAGCATTTTTAACCTATTTGCAAAAAAGAGGACTTTTTGAAGCAAGAAAATGTCGATTTAGTAGCCTCTCTAGAAAGTGGTAATCCTTGAGGAAGCTTTCTGAGTAAATTCTAGGGCTCCCTTAAAGAGGGGAAAACGCTTAAACTCTCTAAAGCTAGTGTTTACTTTTGAGTCTCTGTAGCCTTTACTATTTCCTTACTATAGATTAAGCTACCTAAAGCAAGCTACTATCCCCTTAAGAGAACCCTGAATATTCTTTATTATGTAAAAGCAAGTAATGAGGATTCCGTAGAAATCTTGACTCTAAAATCAAGTCAATCGACCCCTAAACTAGGAATAAAAGCAATTATAGAAATAAACTTTGGCATTATTCGAATTAATATGTATTCCTTATTACTAATTACTAGGAATTCGCAAGATTCCCGAGGCTTTTTAGTCTTAGAAGCAAGAAAAAGATATTAGTTTCTCTTATGTCGAGATTTTGGGAGTAACTCAAAATTAAGATATAAGGAATCGAAAAAACTTAATTTATAAAATATCAGAGCATGATAAGTAGAATAAAAAAGGGGTTGAGGTCTTAGCTCACGTTTTAGCGCAATAACCCTACACTTTAATAATACGTCGCGGCCTTACTTAAGTAGAATGATATTTCTACGTTATGGGAACTTTAGCTTAAGTTGAAATGTTATTGTAAGAAAATACATGCTTCAAACTTTGAATATCAGGATTATCTTTTTAGGCAGCTCCAATTTAGAGGAAATTAAGAATAACGAAAGGAATTGCTGTATAACTTTATTCCTTCCATTACATTATTTATGGACCTATCCTTTTAGATTAAATTACGGAGATATAGACAAAAGTCTTTATTGTAGGGTCTTAAGTATTTCCAAGGCTTGTGCTATGTCCTTCTTTATCTTACATATGTGTTTGTAGCTGTGTCTAATAAACGGCTTGTCCTTTTTTAAAAGGTTCTTGTAGTTATTTTGGGGATAGATCAAGAAAGGCACATTTGAAGGAAAGCTCTAAAAAGTACTCATAAGTACTAAAACTAAAGCTGCCATTCCGGATTGGTAATTGCGAGATTTTTGCTTTTTAATTATAGTGACAAGGTCATTTTTCTTGTCTAGGGATCTTGTATTAGAAGTTTTCAGGAGGTATAGAAGTAAGGAGTCAATTAAAATATATAATGTTTGTCTAATTTACGGCTTCTTTTTGTTATAGGAGAAACCAAAAAAATATCTTACAGGTACGAGCCCCTTATAAAAATTCCCTTTTTTAACACATCCGAGTTAAGGAGTATCCTTCACTTATAATCTATATTTATAGACTCTGGGTTTCCTTTTTATTCCGTAAATTCTACCTTTATTTATCCTATAGTGGAATAAAACATACTTTTTGTTAGATAAGATCTCTCTCTTGTAAAGTAATCTGGTAGAACTCTAAAAATGGACTTTTAGAAAAACTAAAGGAGCGCCCTTATAATAAAATAATAAATATTATAAAAGATATATAGGTTCCAAAATTCCCCGCGTGTATAAGTAGCTTTTGTTTACCAAGTTTAGTAAAGGGAATCCTTTCCTTTTTGAGCTTAAACTATAAATTTCTAAAGACTTTCTTACAAGCTTAGCGAATATATCGGGGGTTTCCGGTGTGATTTTTTTTATAAGTGCATCATTAATTTTCCCTAAAGCGAAGTGCTAGATATTGCATAAAAAATCTTTGGCGTATTCCTGTTTATCAGTTAGAACTCAAAAGTAGACGAAAACTGGACTCCTTAAGATAAGAAACCTGGGTTCAGAAAGCGCCTTGTTGTAGGATACTCATACTATAAGAGTGATTTTTACAGCTGGAGTACTTTATCAGGACTAAAGGGGATAAAGATACGGGAGAAGAACTTTAATTGAAGGAGTTACAAGCCGAGTAATTTTGAGTTAGTAAAAAACTTCTACGCCTTGACTTTTTGATTTAAAAGGATTCTCTACGGGGTCCATAACCTCTTAAACTCAATTCAATACGCTGACTAATTTATTTGCCCGACTGCGACACACGACATGTAATGTGTACTTCACAGGTGGGTCATATAGACACCTCTTTTAGACTTCTTGCTCACTTCTACTTACTGCCAGGTCCAGTAAAGAAAGGGAGATTTGACTTATATACTTATAGTGTAATTTATAGATAGGGACGCCTTCTTTTTTAGTTTAGATAAGGGTCCTTCCAATCAATTTATAGACTTTGTTCTTTTTAAAAGGAAGTTCCTAGCTAGTAAGGTAAGCCAGTTTCGTATGGTAGCCGCCTTCTCATAGAATTTTTAATGTCTAATAGTTATAAGATCAAATAGCGAGATTGTAGAAAAATATTTGCGTAGGAAAATCCTGGAGTAGGGATTAAAAAGTTGTTGCTAGCTTTTGTGCCCATATCCTTTCTTTTTTTAACATCAAAAGTTTAGTCGATGTTGGATTTTACGCTATAATTTATTTCAAACGAATATTGGGTATTAGATTTTAGTAATTCCAAAGAAAGATAAATATAAATCAGTCAGATAGGAAACTAAGAAAAGGGTATTCCTTATGCATTACATCCCGATAAGACAAGGTAACAAAGTTAATAGAAGCTAGTCAGTTTCCGACAGCAGTGAGTAAACCCATACGGATAAAATGAGAGCTATAAAGAACTTCAAATTAAAAATATCGAAGCAAAAAAAGGGCTTCTTCTACGGGTTGATCTAATTGGAAGAGTAAACAAGTATAGAATCTTTCTCGTTATTAATTTAATGGTATGGCAGCTCCCTGGGGACTAGAGAAAGGCCTGTGACATTTCTTATTAAAATTTAAAAAACTCTGTAGCAATTGCCTCTGGATTTTTGTCCTTATTCTGCGGATAAGAGAATAAACTACAATTAGAATTAGCAAGATACTCGTTTATTTATACTTAAGTGATTTAACTCGAGCGAATCCTTTTTAAGGTACATCGGTGTTACTTACAAGCAAGGAAATCCTGGTTTCATTTTTAAGAATTTTTCGGTATTCTCAATAGAAGCACTCGTGCAAAAACTCCTAACTAGATAGATACCGGCGTGGATCTATATTTTGATTCATAGTGAGCTCTCGTTTCTCTTAAGCTTCGGGGAAGGTTACTCAACGCAAAGAAACATGTACTACACCAAGAAGTAAGAACCATCAGGGTCAATTTAATAGGAATTTTAAGTTGCTACACTCTCTACTCTCTTGGGGAATACCGGGACTAAAAACAAGTCTGGACAAGAAGGATAACTAGAATCAAAAGAGGGTGCTAGGGAGTCCTCATTTTTATGCTGGATTGCTCGCGTGGGGTTCACCTCCTAATAAATATCTACGATTTTCGTTATAGTATCCTTTAAGTTTACTCACTTCAAAAAAGCTTTTGTATAATCTAGTAGTAAAACCCATATAGGAAGAGCATTACGGCCTATATCATATCCCGGGCTTTTAGGTTACGCTATTCAAATTTAAATGTAACGGGAGTGGAGGGGTATAATACAAAATACAAAGAGAACAGCTAATTAGAAACTAGAGAATAGATATTTACGTTTCTATCAAGACACAAGGAATATAAAAGGTTTCTTAGATTATAGAAGCATTCATATAACACCTTATAAGTTTGTATCTCGTTTTTGATATCCTGTTAACATCGGCTACTTCAGAGCTTGTCCCTTTACTAAATGTACTAAAACTAAAAACCCACCCGCTGAGGAATAAGACTTACTTTGTTATCCTTATGATATGAGATATGATGGGGCTTTCTTACTATTAAGGCAGGAATCCTTTTGGGGTAACGGGTCCCTGTAGTTAACGTGACAATGGGGCCTATATATAGGCCCCCCTTTTTAGTAAATCTTAAAAAAGACTCCTTGTTGACTCGACTGAGTCTTCAGATCCCTTTTCACTTTTATTAACTAACAAACTAGGAAAAAAGATTCTATAACCCACTGCATAACATATCTACAGTATTCTTTTGCAGCAAATTTCTTTACACAATATATCTTGTTTCTACTATAGGAATTTTAGGAATTGCTAAATACGAGAAGGACCTCTTTCTGAATAAAAAATGACAAGATGGTTCATTCCCGCTCAAGCTCGAATTCATGTAAGTTCCGTGGCTAGTCCAAAACGATTGTCTCGAGTGGCAGTCAAATGGTTTCTCCTTTTTTTATCTCTGGAATCATTACGCCATTCTTAGTTTCTTAATGTTATTCCCTAAAGCAAGGGAAGCTTGATGGCTACATTCTTCTTTTGTCAAAAGTTTCCTTACTCTGTTGCTTATTCTGGATCTTCTATTTTATGTTTCTTTTCGAAAGGCATTTTAAATCCTCCAACAAGAGTTAGCAACTGGGTTTAGCGTTTATACTACGATTTTATTTTATAGCTATCAGAAATCCTCGAGGTGTATCAAATCTTCTGGGCCCACTCAGTTGCAAAATTTGTTTAGAAAGGGAGTTCCATTTGAAGGTAGCTTACGTTTAATAAACACGGATCCTAGGTTATCATAGTTACAAAAAAAGTTTGACTTCCCTCCTACTCGACAAAGGTCCACGACAAGTTATGCATCTTAAATCTTAATGAAAAAGGAGAACTCTTGCTTTTATATGAGTTTACTTCACAGTTTTTTAGAATCTTAAAAATATTGAATTACAGCACATAAAAAAGATTATAAGAAAAACTATATACTAAAGGCTATTAATACTCTACGGGATCCCGTGTTTAAACTTTCTTTTTGGTTCTCTCTAATTATGAGGACCAAAAAAGGGTATAAGGTTACTAAGATATAAAATAGTCGAGTTACCCCGCAGCCCCTTTACTTATAGCTTTTAGCGGAGGGCTGCTTAAGCTGTATATATAGGGAAGGCCTTTCGCTCAAATTATCCTTGCAGTTTCTTGACCTAGATTTAAAGACTTGTACTAATTTAATAAAGTTAAAGTTATAAGCTGTCTTTCATAAGAAGTCAGAGCCTACCCTTATATGCCAGCATTTTGAAAGTTTTTCTGCTCTTGCCTGGTGCAAAACTGTATAATATATTCCTTTACAATTGTTGTATCCTGAGAAAAAAAGGGTCGCAGTCTTTTTTTCCTAAAAATGAAGTAACATAGTAGCTTTTTCGAAACTCTGTTAGTGTCGGTGCATTTAGTAATATCTGGACGCTTACTTCTATTCTCTTATATTCTAGCTAGAAGATTTAAAACAAACTAAAAATCCCTATAAATATATAAATAGAAAGGCGCGGATTCCCGAGGAGCACCCTTTCTTTAAGGAAAGCTCTCTTTCTTAACACAGTAATGAATACTAATAAAATGACTAATATAAGCTCTTGTTCGGGTATCTCTTATAATTGCTGTATAATTCTTATTTTTTTGTTATGTTTTATTAGGAAGCTTAAGAGTTTTTTGTCATCGTACCTACTCTTACAGTGATAAAAGGAAAGATTATTCAAGTGCACCCGATTCAAACTTTGCAACGCTCTAGACTCTATAGGTTCCAAGTTCTACTTAATTTCCTTATAGTAACTGATCTTAAAACGAGATAGTATATGATTTCTTAATTGTATTTTATTTCCGTAGGGCCGAGCTAGGTAAAGATTTTTATATTACTAAACGGTATAGTAAACACTCTATAGGAATTTTCTACTACGTTTAATGAGTCGGGGACTCTAGATATAAGAAAATATAAGAAAGGCTTTTACATGGAAACACAAAGGATATGCCCTGCGTTTACCCCCATAAGTACTTCTAATAAAAGTAATATAAAGGAATTCTTGTTTTGAGTATTCCGTTGTATGTATATTGATTAAAGTGGTAAGAAAATATCTTAAGAATTTTTATTTGGTAAAAACTTATGGAGATAATCCAAAAAGGAAAGAGTAGAGTGACCCCTACTATATAGATAAGATAGAAAACTGTAATCGTTTTTGCCCTTTACGCGCAGTATCCTAAGCCAAGCCCATAACTTTTTATTTTAAAATCTCTGACATTCGTATTCTTCAAGGTACATACTACTAAGGAATAAAAACTATTTAAAGAAAAGCTATAGCCGACTATCTTCCTAAGCTAGACGCAGTTCGATAAAAAAGTAAAGGCTGACCAGGCGTACGCCCTTAAATTCTAATGGATTCTCCTAAAAAAATGTATTACCTTGTATCTGAACTTGACCAAACTTACGGGTCCTTGAATTCTAAAAAAATGCATAGGAAAGATTTTCTTTATTTATAAAAAACATCATTCTACTTTCCTTTTGTCCCTTCTTCGTTATACTGCAGGTCCTCACAAGAGTTTCCCTGATTAGATTTGTTTGAATGAACCAAATAATTTTTACTAAACCCTCGTTCCTAATTTCTTAACCAAAAAGGTTTGATTTTTGTACTTGTTTAATAAGCCCTTGTTATCACGAGTTTTTGTGTTATTATTAGATACTGCTATGAGTATTCCCTTTTTTGGACAAGGAAGGCCGCCTTATAAGACTTAGAAGTAATATATGAGGAATTTGGATAACAAGAACCCCAATATAGTATTAAGGAGTGAAGTGCAGAAAGGGGAATCCTAATAAAGTAATATCTTGCTCGAGGACTAATATAGATTGAACGCTATCCACAGTAAGTTTAGGCTTATACAGGCAAAGTACTTTTTATAAATACGCAAACTTACCGAGTATACTATACCCAAAATCTGAAGTTTCTTTCATTTTTTACGTGGGGGCATGCCCCAAAAACCAAAGACTACTACTATATTATATCCAAACCAATGAATAAACAATGGCTAAACCTGACAAAGGTCTTGGATCCCTACTTATTTTCTGTAGCTTGTGCTTCCCTAGTAAAAAAAGGGAGGTATATAGTGAAAAAGATATTTTGTATGTGAATTCTTAGAGTTTACACGGGTATATAGCTTTGTTGTGGAACTCATTCTGTATTAGCAAAAGCTCCTTTTGTGTTGTGTAGATTCTATTTAGGATTAACCTATTATTAGTGAGAAGACTATGCAGTACAATACCTGTCACTTCATTTTTTTAACCCCGGTCTGAAAGTAGTTTAGGTCATTTTTGGAGCATATCATGTGCATATCAAAAAAGTCTTAAGTAGAGAAAGTCAAGTGTCAGATAGGATAAATAAGTCAGACACAAGTATCAAAAAAAGAGGCCGCAATCCTTAAATATATACTTTCAGTTAGTTTTTGAGTCCTATTGCTTTTCGCAAGTTATTAAGTTTGCTGTATTACGGTGGTCATAATAACCACTTAAGTATACATCTTTAGAGTTCCCTAGAAAATTCTAAGTTATCCGAGTCTCTTAATATTTGCTTTAAGTCAAAAGGATCCTAACTTAATAGGAAACACTAGAAAATCCTTGGGGGTTTTAGCCGAAAGTATAACCCTTAGAGAAAAAGGAAACGAGATTTTTCATTTTTAATATAGGGGTACGAAGCTTGGAATATATTACTTTACAAGATACAAAAAGGAATTAAATAAACTATTAGCCAAGTTACTAAAACTAGGGCCGTACTTTCCTGGTGGTTACTCCGCAGCACTGACAATTGTCATAGATTCACAAGTTGTAAGACTTTCTTTATTCGAGCTTTTTCTTCTTTTTATGCCCTATAAAGAGGTATACTTTCTAAAATGAAAATGGATACTTACCCTTTTTTCGTGTACGTCCGTGTTCTATATTATTTGTTTTAGTATGCCTTACCTTGACAAATTACTTAATAGAACTCTATTTATACTCTAACCCCTCTTTAGGAGACCCGCTCCCAGAGTAAGTAATTGGTCATTTATTCTACTAAAAAACAAAAAAGCCCAAGGAGAGTCCCTTGTATGACAGGAAGGCAGATACTTTAACAAAAAAATCTTTATTATAAGAGCGGCCCCTAAAAAAGGTTATTGATAACTTAGTCTTTAAGATTCTTCTCCACTTTAAGTACTTTTTGCACTTCTCCTAGTTTGAGACAAGTGTAAAATTACTGAGTACCTAAACGCTTTTTCCGAGAAGGGGGGAACATACCTCATAGAAACCCCGAATTATCCTTTTTTAAGGCTACCGGAACTAAAAGACTTAATAATTCTAAAAGAGTACCCCCGCTTTGACAGGCACTTAGGTCATATATCAAATTACATATACTAGATAAGTTTTGTGTTTATTGACCCTGTCAACTTTTCTCTTAAATCCCTTGTAATTACAAATTTAGCAAAGAAAAAGGGAACCCCCGTAAAAGATTTTAATGGTTTCCAAGACGCACCTTATCATTCATACATATAAGTCGCCTTAACTGGATCTTAGGAATCTACAATATTTCATAGGTCTACGTATTCAACTTAGAGAAAAGATCCCTCCCCAATACCACAAAATCTTGATCAATAGTAGAGAGTTCAACCAGAATAATTATCATAAACAAGCGAAGCTTTTCTTTAAATGAATCTTACTTGTTTGCGCCTTGTTATTCTTTAAGTTTTCTTACATACCTAATTGGGAAACTCCAGTATTATCACTTACCTATGTAGAGCTATCCTCTAATAAGACAAAACGGAACAAGATATAGCTACTTAAACGAGTTATGAGTTAAAAATGACCCCAAGGAAAAAGAAAAGACATAAATTAGAAAGTTACTATGTTACGGAGAACTCTTTAAAGACTCCCTGAGAGTATCCTGTAAAGAAAAAGCATAGTTATTTTATAAAAATCTTTAAAAATTTTCTTTTATAGAGTGCTTAAATCATATTCTCTACTTTACGGATATTCGAGGTTGGTAGGAGGTGTGTAAAGTTCTTCATAAAGCTAGTTTTAAAAGTTTATATATGCGGGCGGTTCAAACCGAGTCATTTCGCTTAGTTAGCTAAAAGCTTTAGTTTTCTATAGAAGAATCAAAACCCTTATAAATACACGAGAATTTCTGTTCCTATGGAGTTCCCGACTTCTCAAAAAATATACCAGGATTTCAAAAAAGTAAATTAAAGTAAAGACTCTTAAATTCTGGACCTGAAACGTAATCTAGGATTTTTCTTTCGCGCGCAACCTCTAAAACTTACGTTTACCTTGTTAAATTTTGAATTGAAAAAGAGTAAACTATTGAATTTCGTGTGGGATAAGTAGGCGGTTATTCCTTCGCAAGGCTTATTGAAAGATATATATATAAGTATAATGAAGTAAGATTTTTTAATATTCCGGACGTAATTAAGTAAAACCTCTTGTGGGGGTGACATAAAGTTATTTGTACAGCTTTTAGACTAAAGTGTACCGTTCCTTAAGATTTCGTGGATATATCTCAGTGTTTCTTTTTTGAGTTCCCACTTAGTTGAAATTCATAGAATAAAGATAGGTTTTATATACTTTGACACAGGGGCCCCAATAGGTGTTAATACAAAAAGGAATTAGACTTTATAACTCTACTAAAAAATGACTCTGTGGAAGAAATTAAAGAATCCCGGTGTCTTTGAAATGCATTTAATATTCTAGAATATAACCTAAAAGCCTCCTGAAAAAGTCCTCTACCCTAAACTTTAGATTGCGAATTAAAGTTAGAGGTAAATAAGTAACAGAGACCCCCTGGATTGTGTTAGGTATCCTAAGAATTTTTACCTTACCTTTTTTTTAAAAGACTCCTAACTTAGTTTCCTGCCTTATCTGTTGTCTAGTATCTAGGCACTACAATAAAAACTACTTGACAGTAAGTAAGGAAAAGCCACAGAGTGGGCAGACTATAAAATACTTAGCAGCGAATCTCTAATATCAAGAGGGAGTAATCTTAGACTTTGCAGGAGGAAACTCCAATTGATGACCAACCTCAAGTAGAAGAGAAGTGTATATTGCTTTCTTATAGGAGAATGACGGACCCTTTTTAATGCTTATTTGGGTGGTAGACTTTTGAATTATATACCCACTACTAAGCGCACCTAATGTTAAAGTATGTGCTATCAGGATAGTTAATAAAAGAAGAAAGCTTCTATAATTGACAAGTTAGTTAAGGGGTTTCTAAAATTAGAATTTCGTAGTAAGTAAATTAAGTAGCCAGTTAATACATTGGATAAGCAGCAAGCCAAGGCTATTCTCTATCTTTTATAAGATACACTTTATAATACTGGAATCACTTAAAGACTTATAGATGTTGGTAGTGTTCATAGAATAGAGAAGGAAAACTAAGAGTAGTTAGAGCAAGGGTTTATTTATGCGTATGACTTAGGTCAATAACCTGCCTACTGGAAAGCTTTTTTATTGTTGTATCATTCTCTATTTTTTACTGGATTATCTTCCTTTTAAAGGTAAAAGGACCCCCTTTAAGAAAGACAACAACTTGTAATTTAGACATACAAAAGTTTCTAATTTCTTCTTAAATTCTATTCTAGAAATTAAGTACACAAACGAGGCTCTTTATTTACTCACTAATAATATACCTCTCAAAGATTGTACGAGGACTGAAGGGTTCTGATTTAGGAATTATCACAAGCATTCGCATTGAACCGATAAAAAGAAACTTGCATCAACTGAAATACCGAAAGTCTCTGATAACGCAATATATTACTTACGGGACCATATAACTTTTTTAGGCTTAGCTTGACAAAGGATAGGATCCCGCATTAAGAAATTTTTGAGTCCTTAACCCTCGGTATAACTATTGCTGATATAGCGCACGTGTTTACCCTTTATCTTGGAAACCTTATAGAATAGAAATGAATCTAACTTCATTTTATACTGGAGTTTACTAAACCCTTCCTTGAGCTTAAACTACACTGGAAAGGGGGGGCATTACTCCGCGTAGAATCAGAGTTTGTTTTTGAGGCCTACCCAGTATCTGAAGTGCAGGAGCTGAGTATTCCTTATTATATTAAAGTCTCACCGCTATCCAACCTGGTGTAGTAGAAAGATAGATTACACTCCCCTCATTGACTTGCTTTTGCGAGGAAAGAGGAACCCCATCATAGGCTTCATTAATTGTTTTACAGGTATCCTTTTTAACTTTTACCGGAGTATAAAGCTTTCTGAGATCTAAGAATCTAAAAGCAAATTCTGTGCCTCTTGGGTTAAGAGTAACAAACTAAATTTATGTCAGGGATTAAGGAGCGCTCTATACTATATTAGTTAAAGCAAGCCCAATGTGCATGTCTAGCTGATAATAATACCTAGCTAAAAACCCCAAAAAAAGCTATCCTTGGTGTGGTTTAACTAATGGAAAAAGCTAAAACTTTAATCTAATATCTTCTTAATTACAGGATATCCTGCTGCTATAGAAACAGGCCCTCCAATAAAAAAGAAAATTCAAATCGAAAAGTAATAAGAGCAAATCCCCGCGGAATTCTATCTGGACTTATGTTGTCCTAATAAAAGCGGATTTGGAAACTTAAATTTTAATAAATAAGGAACCCCGTGAACTTGTTAAATAAATCTAAAGTATCCGTACTTTTATAGCAAAGGTTTGGCATCTGAGCTCTTCTCAGTCTATACTATAGAACGGGCATTGCACGTAAAAAGAAAAAGGAAGGATCCCTTTGTATTAATAATTGTAAAAATTCAATAGATTCTACACTAAATAAAAGAAGCTGGGTGTTTAGAATATTAGGGCCTAAAAAAAAGACTTTTAGGAAACCTCAGCATACACTTTAGTTAAGGTAAACCCAAGCATCAACCAGATTTTTAAACAGGAGGGAACCCTTTTCGAGGGGATTAGATTTATATATACTACGAGCTTCTTGATCAAAGTTATTCCCATACAACTCCGGTAAAAACCTCTTTAAGATATCTAAGGATACAAGTAAGATTTTATTTTCAAGTTTATTTCAGAGCAAGTCTTAATACAGTGTACGGAAGCTTAATTCTAATATTACAAGTAGGGAGCTCCTCTATCTAGATTGAGTTTAGTAAATATTAAGTTTCAACATTGTTTACTAATCTAATATCGCGCCGAGACTCCAATTAGTAATTAGGATAGGACTTATAATTAGAAAATATACCTATAAAAAATTCTTAGGTAATTTATATCTACCTACCAAGCCAAGCAAGACTCTAAAATTCCAAAGTAAAACATAACTTGAATAAGCAGATAAAGCTAGGTTCAAATCGAGTTGCGGTTAGAGCTAAACTAAAAAAAACATATATGGAAAACTCTCACTTTTCATTCATAAAAAGAGCAGGTGTATTGAGTATTATGTAGAAACCCTATCGAATATAATTTTCCTGAAATCTCTTTATTCAAGGAATCCCTTGTTATCCCCGATTTATCTAAATCTTCTTTTTCTGAAGTATCCTAGTTTCAATACAATACCTGAAAATTCCGAAAAACTACCCAGGATTTTCAGGATCTACTAAAAGGTAATTCAAAAATCAAACTATGCTAATATTTCATAGAAGACCGGGCTCGGGAGGTTTCAATGCCTATAGATACAGGTAGAATAATATAGAATAATACAATTTGAGTTCTCTATAACTAAAACAAAAAAACTAAGCACCCTTATTGCATTTCCAGGCTCTGGTACTAAAAGTCTTAAATCTCAGTAAAATAATCTGATACACAAAAAGTGTAAGTAGTCCTGCGCTAAGGAGCCTCCATAGAATCTGGCGTATATTTGAGTCTTCTATTTGTTTTAATAAACCTTAAATCTTGTGTCTTAGCTGGATAATAGTTAAAGAAGTAGTAGTGGATACACTAAGAAGCTCTAACATAGTAAGCAAGTAAATTACTATTTAGACTTGATGTGTGTTTTCAGAAAATAATTAGTAAGAGGACTTTTTGAGCTCGTTGTTTTTGGAAAAGACATTCACTTCTCTCTTTTTTAAGATTGAAATTTTTGCCAACTTAAAGGTACAAGATTAGAGTCTTTTGGTGTAGTAATAATAGGGATCCCTTTACTAGAAAAGCTGGTGTACCTCGGATTCATTTTTTTACAGTTTCTAATCGTTTCGAGGGACTCTTAAGTAAAGCATCTCGCTTATTTATTTTATATAGTTAAATATAGTTGAGGCTTTGGAGTATTCCTAGATTAAGAAAAAACTTTTTGGATTATTAAATTATAGTAATAAGTAAAAAACAAAAAGGAACCGGCAAGCTAAATAAACTAATCAAAGCACTTGCCCACCATACTCTAAAATTCTTGGTTTACCATATTAAGGCAAATTTTTTGACAGACAAGAACTCGAGTAGAAGATACTGATCGGAAACACTACAAACCCCTTTTTAATCTAATAGATATACCAACCGGATCCAAAGTAGTTTAGTGTCTCTAAACCAGAAGTTTTAAGATAAGGAAAGCAAGTTTAACTTTTTAGCACACCCTTGTTCTATCATAAATGGAATAAAACCCGACTGCTTAGCCCTTATTTAGCTTAAAAGAATAACACATTCGTTGTCAATATTTACAGAACTTCTTTTTCATTTTTAAGGAATTTTTAGTTTTAACCTTTTCTAAACAGCTGTTCCGAAACTCCTTTGTTTGTACGGCTGAAACCCTTTTCCTAAATAGATAATACTATCCCCTTTGAACGGTATAGTTTTTACAAAGCGCCTCCTGCTTTTTGAGATAGCTAAAACTCCGTTAATAATGAAGTCCTAGGTGTATCTTTTTATAATTGCTGCAGTATATTGTCTATTAGAAACTAAAGTTCAAACTTGTCTTTATCGAAATAAACAGAGAGTCCAGTATTTGTATCCTATAGTATTTAGGAATATGCACTTCAAAATCCAAAGTAAATATACTTACTGACAAGCAGTCCTAATAAGAGGTATCTCTTATGAAAGATATGGATTGGTATGATCATGAAGACTAAGAAAGCAAGCACATGAACTCTTCTAGGTTGTTCCTCCCCTTCTCGATGGCTTTGCTAAATGAATCCTTGGTGTATGACTCCTATCCTATGTGGGACCCCTGCCCAGTTAGTAAGCAATCCCATATTTTTTTATAAGCCCTTTCCATTTTTATAATTAAAAAGAAACTTATATTCTATAAGCCCATACTTTTGCGAGTCCTTTAGCTAAGAGACCCCCTATCCTATAAAATAAAAAAGATCGCAAGATTAGGTAGGGGCACAAACAAGAGGAAGAGGAGCTAAAATAATGCGCGAAGAGGCTTAAGAATGCTTTATTTAAATCTATCTTGAAAGCTTGAATTTACTACTTTTCTTATAAATTTGGGCATTTTAGCTTAAATAGGATCGTAAAAAAGTTTCTTATAGATATAAGAGTCAAATCTTTTATATTAGAGCCCGGAATAAGTATAAACAGCCCCTGGCAAGGGAGTCCCTTAAAAATCAGTGTAGTTCTTATCGAGAACAAGATGGGCTATGACAAGTAAGATATTAGCCTAAGAGCACTTGTTAACCAAAAAAGAAAAAGTAGACCAGATTGAATAAAACTCCTGACAAGTATTCCCTTTAGTTCTTAAAATGGGTCTCCTTTCATGCTTACAACAAGAGAATAAATTCTATTAAAATCCTGTCTATATCTAAGAAATTGACCCTTAGGTATATACTACACAGCAAGCTTTTCGCTTTATAAAGTATACCAATAAGCAAGTATAAGTATTCCTGGAGTAAAGATATTGAAGAAACTACTGCGTCCTAGAAGAAAAGAAAAAGCACAGGAACTCTCGTCTACCCCGGTGGGTCAACTGCTTTTTACTTAATTTAATAAAGGAGCCCCCTTGTAACTACATTTAAATTCGTATACCTATTACTTAAAAGCATAGAAACCCAGGGCCTTCCTCGAAGTAATAACAAGCAAAGAACTCCTTACGAGATACGAGAAAAATGAAAATAAATAGAAATTTCAGGAACATCTAACACCTTGTTTTATACCTAGTTTCAAAATCCCAATATACTGAAGTTTCAGAGGTTATCTAAGGGAGGGTTTAGAAACTCCTTTTTGATACTTTTTGTAGCTGTCTAACTTATAGAAAATAGAAAGACCTTTAGGAAATTAGGGAAGTCTTATTTGCAAATAGGTAAGAGAAAACCTAGGCAGGAATGTTAATAAGTAAGTAAAGTTTCTAAAAAACGGGAAATACCCGTTTAAATCAAATTTTAAAGGATATCTAAACTAATGAGAAAAGGCATTCCATATAGTAACTTCAACCTTTTCTATTTAATAAATATTCTTTATCTCTAGCTTTTTCTAAAAGTTTTTCTGTTTAATGTTATAAAGGGATTCAAGAGTGCCCCTTATTTTTAGTACAAGGGGTGTTTTACTTACAGGACTTTATACAGGTGTTTAAAAGTAACGTTAAAGGGTTTTTATTAATTAGAAGAGTCCAGATATAGCTATGAAGATTACTAAGAAGGGTTTTTCTCTGAAGAAGTAGGGATTGAGAGTGTAAAGTAGATTAAGCAATAGATGGAATACTTACTATTTCTATTTACAATAAGTAGAGTTAATGCTCCAGTTAGAGGCTAGAAGAAAGGGTCTATAAGCTACGAAGTAAAAGATAAGGAGGTCAGCGGGGAGGGACCCAAAAGCCCCAAAAGACAAGGACTCGTAAGACAGGTACTACGGCAGGTATCAAGGCTATGAAGCTAAAGGTATGCATATATATAGAATATAAATCAACTCAGAAGAGTATAGCTAATAGTATTACAAAAAACAGGTATTAAGAAGATTAGTACAGGTAATCCATCTAAGACTTCCCTTACTAGTTAAAGCTCTTATATAAAGGGAAACCCATTACAAAAAGAACAGCTATCTTCCAAGGAAGTTCGTAAGTAAGACAAAAAAAGCTTTCTTTCTTGTTTAAGTATAAATTAAGGTTTTTATTCTAAACCTGGTTTTTAAGAAAGGAATTATGAGTTACAAGGAATCGGATCCTATTTGTGTTTTTCTGTATTCCAAAATGACAAAAACAATGAATGCTAGCCAAGAACGCAAAATTCCCGTTTTCATGTAAAGTGATCCTAATTTAAAAGTTACTTTAATTTTGACTGCTGGGCATAGCTATAGAATTTCTTAGTAGAAAGTTTCTTGCTTTTGGTCTATTATCCTGCCTAATATTAAAGTCTAAAGTTCTTTCGGGGTTACGCGCGGGGTCTTACCCTTTTCGGAAAAATGAATCCTTTTTCCTATAGCTTATAGACTATACAAGCGCTACTCCTCTCTCTTCTCTCTAAATTAGACTTTTGGTTCCTTTCCTTTAAGCGGGTGTTTCTAACTTAATTTACTATACTAGAAGGACTTATAGTTTTTAGATGTCAATCTTGTTTCTCTTCAAACAAAAAATGAAAGAATAAAGGGGATCCTATTTCTCGGCAGAAACTCTCCTGCTATGTTAATTAAGGTATTGCTTTACAATTTGCGTAGAAAGCTCTTGTATTATTTAAAAGACCGGAGTTAAGTAACAAAAAGAATAGGCTAGTAAAGTCCCCGGAAATAGACGTAAGAGTTTCTATTTAAGGGATTTCACGTTTCCCGGGAACCTTTTTGCTTGGTTAGGTACTAAGGCATCAAAACGAACTTAATATGCAAAGCGAGTCCTTAAATTTACAAGAACCTAAATCTTATATAAATTGAAACGGATTACTAACCCCTAGCTTACAGGATAAAAGAGTGTAACTCTTACTACTGACTTTCATAAAGTAAAACCCTGGTAGGGATACGCAGCTCTTAATCCTACACTACAAGAGTTTCTAAATCCTCTCAATTAAAATTTGTATTTTTTAATCTAAGAAGTAGAATGAGACTTACCGGATATAGTAATACCCTATACGACGCTTTGCTAAGATTTTTTTGTCTTTTTGAATTGAATCTTTCCCATCTTGAAAATTTGATTAGGTTTTCTACTTGTGTGATATTTTTTCTGTAAAAAGTCCCTTTAGCTCTGAAGTCTAAGAAAAAGCAAATAAGTCTATAAGAAGAAGCTCTTTTTCTACTACCTAGTTAGTGCCAGTATCTTATAAAGAAAAACAAGTGTTCTGACAAAAGCTTACAATTCTTAGTTATCTATTTCAGAAAACGAGAAGTGCAGTTTCGCTGGTAAAGAATTCCTGTTTAATCCTCTCTAACCATAATTAGCTCAAGAGAACTCCGGGCTATAATCCAGGAGGAACCTTAACTATTAGAATTACATGACGGAAGTCCTTGAAAATGTGTGGGTATTTAGAAAGGCGCCCTAAAAGAAATTACGACTTTACTTTTTTTTTACCGGTACCGGGAGTTTTGTACAAAAACTTTCTTATAAAAAGTCTAAATGTGGAATACTGGTATTGAAAAGAGTCTCCTTTATTAGAGGATTGCCTTGTATAAAAAGAATGCTTGGTAAAGGAAGTTAAAGCTATACCGCTAGATAATTGGATAGGGGTTCCGACCGAAGTAAGGGAATGCTAGATAGTTATTAGAATACGTATGCATGCTTTAGTACACCCAACCAATTCTTATTGACTTCTTCATTTGTTATTGACTTGTACTTGTTGCTTTCTTGCTTGTTTTCTTAATTGATTTACCTGCTTTCTATTCTGGCTTAGCTGCTCTTTGCTTTTTCTATTCTATTTACTTACCCGTTTTATTAAGGCTTTAAGTTCTAAGTTTGCAAGCATAGCGACTTAAGTATGTCTAGCATACAAGGGGTTCCCCGGAATTCAAGTGTAAAGGAAGTTTTTATTTTCATTTTAGTTAGTAGAAGCTCTTGTACTTCAGCAACTAAATCTAAAATATCTTAGTAAAGATTCTAGTCTAGTAATACAAAGTGGATCCTTATAAGTTTAATATTTGATTAGAATTTCAGTAAAAGAAGTAGAGTGGGGTAGCAGGGTATTCCTTTTTATCGGGTTGTTATGAGGAAATGGGTTCTTAATCTCTTTAAAAGGCTCTTTACTTTATAAGTAGGGTGCTAAGGGGATATTCCTTCCGCACGATTCTGGAATGCCCCTCAATTTAAATTATTATTTAAAACCCTCTCTTTCATAATAGAGAGCTCTAATTTTCTAAAACTTCGGATCCCTATACTCATTATATTGAAATTGAAGACTCGGTAGTCTACCTATTACGGGGTTGAACCTTTGACATACCCGGTAAACAAATCATTTTATTTCACATTTCGGCGGAACCCTTTTTTTATAACACAGCAGCTTGGTAAGAACATTACCGGCTTACGCGGAACAGCTACACTGCTTTACAAAACTACAAAACAAAGAATACAAAGCGCTTGATTTTCCTTTAACACAACTTTTGTTTGCAAAGGATAGCTTTCACTTCAACCAACTGCTAATATTTCTTCTTTGGCGGGCTTTCCTTGAATACAAACCCTTGAATACTTTACTAATTACTAAATTCAAAATGACTTAGATAATGAAATGAAGAAAGTTTTCGTAATGAAATCCATATCTAGACAAGAAAGCGTCGGGGTAGTTAAGACTCTTACTTAGTAAGGAAATCAGCTCAGGGAAACATATGTATCAAGGTTATAATAGAGTTAGTAGAACGCGCTAAAAGAAAGATAGAACAAATTGAAAAGTAGACAAGGGTTCGAGCCCTTGCGAATATTGGAAAAGATTTTCTGATGAGAAGAATCTTGTTTTTACCAAAAAGTCGGAACTTGTAACTCATTATTGAGACTTGTCCAGACGCAGAAAGGAGTTTTTATGCTACAGCTACGCACTCAATGGATACTCCAAAGGGGTGCATTAAGTGTCAGAAGTGTGCGGTTAGAACTCCTTTGTTCTAGGGTTTCAAAAATCTGAATAAGTAAATCCTAAAAATGAGGGAATTCCAATAAGGAAACCTTGGTAAATATTGTGACTCTATAAGCCCTTCAGATGTATACCTTAAAGGTAGCTAAACTCACGATAAAGCGATTCCAGAAAATGGGAAGAGTTTCCTTAATAAAAAGTACTGAAAAACTGAAGATGGGCTCATAAGAAAGTTGAGAGTCATAAAAAAGGTATTCATTTTGTGTTTCTGCTTAAAGTCGGTGTAAGTAAGGAATTTCAGCAGCAAAAATTCCTTTAGATATTAGTAAGGTGTCCCCAGGTATTTTAAAAGTGGATACTCATTTAGGTGATGTTTTTTATCTAAAATCTCTCCCTGGTATTGACAAGAGTCTGTAAGCTATCAACTCCAAATCTCGTACTATAAAAAGGAATTCTTAAAAAAGAGATTCTACTTTTTATAAATCTAATCGCGGAAATCTAAGTTTTGAGATACATCATCCTTTTTCTATTAAACTAAAGTTCAGTGTTATTACTTATGTCCCAAGAAGTTTTTATTTTATTTGTAACTTTAAGCTATATGTAATATTCCACTTTTTTTTTCCGAACTGAACCCATATATGAGACCCGTACCTTGTTTGAAAGTAAAAAGGGGATGCTATATTAGGTTGTAAGGATACAGGAACACAAAGTGTAACACCAATCTTTCGAAACAAGGTATACAAAAGAGGTCCAAAGGCTCCTTCTTATCAGGGTTATTCGAAACATCACCTATCAAAAACAAAAAGAATAAAACTTAGGATAGAACTCTTGATAGGATATAAAAAGAAGTAAATCCTTCTTTTTCCTTAAGCAGGTTCCTGTAAAACTAGGTAAGCAAAGGTTCAAGGATACTTTATGGAGCTCCTAGCCGTGTTAGCAAGCACAGGTTTCCCTAACTTCAAAAAAGATATATTTCAAGGGGGTGGGGTTTTAAAATAGGCTTACGTCGCTTAAGGGTCCTTTTTAAAAGTCAAATTCAGGAAAATAGACTATACTGATGTGAATAGAATACTCTGGAATTGTTTACTGGCGGGATATTGGCAGGGTTTCAGATAATAACCTATAAATTTCTTTAACCGCTTCTTTATCAAGGTTAAGCCTATAGACATTCCTTATATTATTACTGCTTTTATAAAATCTATATTTAGTAATGATCTACTTTTTTACAAGTTACTAAATAAAAGCAAAACCCTCCTTAGCGTATAGAACTACTAATTAATATATAACAAAAAATCGATTTAAATCCGAAGCAACTTTCCCTTAGAAATATCCCTGGACTTTTTTTGGTATACAAAAATTCACTTTGCTGCTCTAAATAGGGTAATCCGGGAAATGCTTTTAAAATTTCTAAGGAATCTCTCTAACTTAACTAAAATTAGATAAGAAACCCTAATTAGGGGGCACCCTCCAAGAAAAGGATTTCTATTCATCAAAAAGCTCGAGCTCCTATGTTTAACAGATATTGCTTTTTACATTATGACTCTCTTGAGCAGACCCGGCCCTCAAAAGTCTTATAAGCTAAATAGTAAAAAGGAATACGTAATGAAAGTGAGAGCTAACCCAGATACTCTGTAAAATAAGAGGTATTACGGATCGAATATAAATTAAAAAAAAACCCGTCTAACAAAAGAGCCTGCGGAGTCCCCCTTCAATTAATAATTAAGAGTTCCCGTACAAAAAGCACCCTTTATAATATACTCCTGAGCTGTTTTGTAAAATTTTTTAAAGCGATACAAACCCAAGGGAAACTTTGTTATTCATTCCATAGAAAAGCTGAAGTCTATACCTATATCCCTATTTTTGGCATAGAAGGCCTTAACTTTACTTTTACTAGAACTAAAATCTCTTGGAACCCTTTACTAAAATAGGGAGTGAATAAAGGTAGTAGCTCCTCACTGAAGTAAAAGAGATGAAATCTCCTACCGCACTAAAACTAAGAATGTAAAATCTAAGGTTCGGTGAGCGCTGGAGTTCTTTCTTAGTAAAGTACTACAAATTAACCTTGGTTACAAAAAAGGGGATCTCTTTACTATTTCGAAAGTGCGGCTAACTATTATCAAGCCAGGTCATGAGCATTTTCCGACACCCGGCAATTTGACAAACTATATACGAGTATAAGCGCTCCTGCAGGTTAGATCACCTATTGCAACTGCTTAGCAAAAACCCAGATACAAAAACATAGCAAGAGTAACCTACCAGATAGGGGGCTCAAAACGGAATAAAACTGCTTGCTTGTTAAAAAGATCTGTACCTAAACCTTTCTTAGTTGCTGTCTTACTCTTACCCGTAACTTTAATGTGTTCTCTTCTAGGTAGAGTGTAATAGTACTGTAGGTATATGGGTCTTCGCCTTAGTAAGGTAAACTTCCTCTTGTCTTATTTGTTACTGGTATAAGGAAGGATAGAACCTTATAAAGTAAGGAAGGGTTTAGTCTGCCCGACGTAGCGAGGTAATGTAATTAATGCAAGTAGTATGTAGTATATTGATAGTCAACCTTACCTACAACAGCCGGAAATTCTTTGCTTTATTCATCTTATTTTTGATATTCGTATTAGAGTCTTTCCTGAAGCAAAGGAAGAATGAATGGCTACCTTTTGCCGTGTAGACAGATAGTCTCTTTAGTTGACTACTCCTCTAATCTAACTTGTTGCTCTTTCATGTATTTTAGTTTAAACTAATTCAAGCTTTTTATTACACATTTAGTTTTCTACTCGGCGTCTAAGTTTCTAAACCAAAGATAAGGAATCCTTGTCTGCTTTACACTCCTCTGGGAAAATGGATCCAGCCCCCTATTCTAGTAGTTAAGTTTCTGCCCGGTCTAAACCTTAACTCCTTAAAAAAGCGCGATTTCAATGCTTCTGGTCTATATATTATGCTCTATAAGAAGGTAAATATATCATATGTTAAAAATTTTTGACTTCTAAGTTGTGACTCGCCATTAAAAGAAGTGCCTTGATTATAATAAAATTGTGAGATACTTATATAGTATAATAGAAGTGTTTGCCTGTACTACTTCAAAAAACAAGATTTTTGTATAGTTTCTACTTTCCGACTTTAGGTATTTGAAAAGTCCTTGTTTACCTACCTTGTTGTATTTGTTTATCATTATGGAGGCTATAAACTAAGGTTTAGAAAGAATCTATGTTCCCGACCGAAGGGTACCGGACTACCCTATTTACGTTATAGACCCACCAACTTCACTCTTTCTTCTTCTCCTACCTTTCTTACCGCAACTTTCCGCTTAGTCTTTGAACACCTCTCTTTAAACTAGTAAATCTTTCCTTTGTTAACTAATTACTCATATAAGAACTTCTTCTTCTTCTTAGATTTGTTACTTTCCTTTTAATTAAACTGGGAACTCGTATTTTAGGCTTATGAGAATCCTTGTGTATTGGGAACTCTTAGTTCTAGGTTTTCTATCCCTAGATTATAACATCATTGGCGAGATCCTGGAATAAAAGTACCAAAAAAACTAGTAGCTCCCTACTAGCAAACTTCAATCAAGTAATTCCATATTATATTAGTTACTTAAAAGTTGGACAAAACCTCCTATCCCGCGTGTTTTCTAAACGTCCCGATCTGCAATAAAGGAGGCCCTTTGTAAATGGGTAGTTAAGCTTTACTAGATTGGCGAACCGGCTCTTTGACCTAGCAATCTCCAGGGCTTTGGCTTATCTGAATCTTATGAATAACGAACCCCTAATTTAATTTAACGGCTATTTCTCTGCGGCATTGGTTTTCTTTACATCATAGTTGGAATTAAGATCTGGGCTGCCAAACTCGGTCTTGAATTTATGTTTAGAAGGAAATTTTGTGTAAGACAAGGAGCATCCTCACTAAAAAGCTAGAAAAACTTGTGGCTTTATAATTAGAATAAGGGTCCTGTATCTTGCAGAAAAAAGGAGTTAACTCTTAGTTTTTACAAGGGCTAAGAAAAATAGCGATATAAGAAATAAATAGATGAAGCTCTAAAAAAACACATTATAAGATACCCGGAGTAAGTTAATAGTAGTGAAAAACTCAGGAATTTTAAAGGGTGTATACAGGACTTCTGCAAGGATACCTGCTTTACTTAATTTCTTAATTAGTAGGAATTCTATAGGAGTAGGTTTGATCCGGTGATATGGCTAAGTAGGAGTCCTTTTCTAACTAATAAAAAGAAGGTTTGGGCATAAATATATGCTTAATTGGGGTTATCCTCTCATTATGTCTTATGCAAGACCGATACGCATAATACAAAATTGGGTATAGAAGAAGCTGGGATATTTCACTTTTTGCAGTCAAGTCGAGATTTAACCTCTCCTTAATTTCGTGATTTTCTATAGTAAAGGCCCCTCGATTTTTGTATCTATCAAGCACCCGAAAAACTCCTGATTTTAAATGTACCTTAATGCGGCACTCTTGGTTTGTAAAAGCGTATTAATTAGATTGAGAAAATCTTAACCTATAAAGTAAACTGGAATATACTTTTCAAGTCTGAGGCCTCTTGGATTGCTGTGCTGTATTTGTATTTTTTAGAGATATAATATATAAAATGAATGGTATAGGGGTACCTTGTCCTTGATCCAAAATTCTTTATATCCCTTAAAGAGAACCGAATTTCCCACGGCAATTTATAAAATCTTTATTTCTTTTCCTACCTTAGTTTTACAGCAGAAAGCTAGGAAGCTTAATAAGCGGTTATATCCCTTTTTTGTTGCTTAGTTCTTTTCGTTTTTGATTGCTTATACTATGGGCTTTTACGGGTACTCCATCTAAGGTGTGAGGAATTTTTGTATTTTATTGCTATTTATTACTAAAGCGGCTCGTGGCCTGTAAATTATAAAAAATCTTACTTAAGCTTGACTTTCTTACTTATAAAAAGGACTCATGCAGATTCAAAAGGATTAGGGATTTCCCCCAATTCTTGCCTATACTGAAAGCTTTTCGCGGGATAACAAAAAGGAAATCCTTATTGAAAGGTCCGGGTTTCTTTAAATTCTTTCTTTTAACGAGCCTTCCTTAGGTCCCTTTTATATACTACTTTATGATTCCTCGGATCTGCTAGAGCAAATTAACCTATTAAGAAGAAGTTGCCTCTACACATATTACAGCCTGTCTCCTAAGCCCTTTAAATTACCCTGTAGCTACCAGGTAATCCCTAAGAAAGAACCCAATTGAAGTCAGATAAAATGCCTATTCCGAGGAATCCCCTTGACTCGTTTATACCCAAAATTCACACCGAAGCTAACTACTTACTACTAAGCCTGAACTCTCGGGATTCTCTGAAAAAAAAAGTAACTAAAAATTTGCTTTCTGGAAACCTAGGATTACTAAGCTTCTAAACGGAGAGTAGAGAGGAATTTTAGGGAAATTTTTTCTAAGGCCTTTCCCTTCCCACAGTGTAAGTTTTGGTCCTAAAAGCAATAAGTTTAACAAGGAAGATGCCCCTTTTTTCTATAAAAGCGGGTGTTACTATAAGGTAAACCTTTACCGACAAACTAAGGCAAAAAAGAAAGCCTCTAACAATTAGAAAGTTTTACGACCTAAATAACTTAGATTAAATCTCCAAATCAAATTGACTTTTAATACCAGAACTCCTGAAGAAAGACTTTTAAAAAGTATAAAGGAAGAAGTACAGATCTATCTTGAAAAAGAACTTTATTAACTCAACGGGTTTCGATGGGGTGTTAATCAAGCTACAAATTAGTTTTAGATAACAGAAATTTTGAAGTATCTAATTTAGCAGATTAAGCCTTACTAATAAAAGAGCATTTATACGACCTGGGTTAACTCTTGTATTTTTCTATTTCTAACCGATATCTAGCTCAGATTTTTAGGAAAGAGCCTTCCTGTTATCTATAGTAATTTGAAAGGCAAGGCTAGAAGGTAACGTCAAAAGGAACTTTAATACACATTAATCAGTATTCAAATCGAGTTAACTAGAAGTTTATTCTTGCTACTGCTTAGGATACCCACCCCAGGACCGCACTCGTCGAAACCTTTTTATCTAATGAAATGACCGGATTACACTAAAGTAACAGAACATGTATATAGTTCAAAAGGAAACTACCCATGAAGTAGAAACCAACAGTCTCAGACCTAGTACTTAAAGAAAGTTAAAACCAATATCTGATATCGATTAAGAGTGATTTTTTATGGGATTCTAACATTATATTTAAGAAATTAGTATACCACAAACCCTTCTCTTTAGAGAGTGCTAAAGAATTTTAGTGTATGAAGGTCTAACACTCGGAAAGGCTTATATTGCTTACTAAAAGAACCACTACAAACTAACCAGTACAAAGAATTGATGTATAACATTACGGAAGACTTCCCACCTAGGAGTATAAAAAAGCTTAGAGCTAGTAACTGGGAGCGAGAGCTAATAAGCTGGCTTAGAAAAAACTGACTCAAATTAATTTACCCTATCCTAATCTCCCTGAAATATGATCTAATAAATAAACAAGGATTCGTTATCTATATCTAATCTATGATTAGTGTAGAAAGCCGACCTCTCTAACTAATGACAATGTTTCTTACCTTGCAGAAGGTTCTTTTTAGTTCTACTTACTTCATCTGAGAATTTGAAACTTTAAGGAGAGCAGTTTCAACTATTGCTAAACGAATGTACTTACAATCACTATAAGAAGGTTTCCTATACTCAGGAATTTCTAACAAGCTTGCCCTTTAATTGTTGGATTACTCTTCTGATAGTATCCAGGAAAACCATAGGTCCTCAAAGGAGTAGATACCTCTTTTTCATGCCCATTATAATTATAATTGTACCTGCGCTGTTAATAGAATTAGGACCTTCTTAGAATAAAAGTTATTGATGAAAGTTTTTTCCCTTGGTCGAGGTACTTTTCTAGTTTAGGGTTGAGGAAGTCGTAAAATATACAATGAATTAAGCGGCGCTCCGCGATAAAATTGAAATGACTTTTCAGGTTTTTGTCCTAAGAAACGGGTACGCAGAGGTTATCTTACTTTGGCTTTTTGAGAGCTATAGTAACCCTTTTTAGAATGCGTTAAAATGCAGATTTAGTACTAAAAGGGTGATTTTATCTTATCGGCCTACCCTATTTTTGTGTTAGAAGGAACCCGAATCCTTAGGGGCTCTAAGATCTTTTATACTTTATTTACTTTTACATTAAACCCATTGGAAACTAGACCCGAGTTTTTGTTCCTGTGATATGATATCCTTTTTTAACAAATAAAAAAGAGCCACTAAAATTGACTATATCTATGTGGGCCCCAATTGCCTGTAAGTACAAAGCAGTAGTTCAGACCCGAATTTGAGTCTTTTATCCAAAAGAGTTTTCACACAAAGTTGCCAACAGGGTTGCTAGAGGAGACTCTTTTTGTTTTTCTATTTATATCAAAAAAATCCAGTCAATATTAAATATTAAATAAAATAAAAAGAAATTTAAGAATGCTGCGAAGTGAAATCAAAAAATCACTCTCTAGCGTTAATCCAAGGGCTTAGGGATTCATCTGTCATAACTATAACTTAGTTCAAGATCCCTTTTCTTGTGCTGGAGTGGTAGTGGATAATGGGATATTAATGGAATACAGAAGCTTTCCAAAGGATAGTTTAACGGGCTTCAACAAGTATATCTGTACTAAGAATAATATATATAACGACTCAGAATATTGGTTATATTAGTGGGTTATTGTCACTGGGGACTTACTTTCTTGTACGTCGAATAAGTCGAATAAGGAGTTATCTCCGGATAAGTTGCTTTTAATAAAACGAGGATTGCCATGTATTATGTAGTTTGTTATTCCTTAACCTCCGAACTAAATTTGAGTCTTTTTACAGATATATTGTATATTGGCGGAGAAATCTCCGATTCGCTTAAAAGGGGTACTCTTAGCTTTAGCGGGGTTTGGATAGTACATCAAATTATAGAGGCTCTAAAAAACTCTTAACAAACTTAAGAAGTAAAAAAAGGACTTAGTTAAGCTATTTACAATCTATTTTTACACTTTTCCATTGTGGGCGCCCTGTATTACGCGGTGGGTTTTTTCATCCATGTATATGGCATGTAAGGGTTCAAAACGCTTTTAGAATAAAGTCGACAAGCTTTTAAACTACTGGTTACGTTAATTGATAACTCAAGCAAAAGAAGGCTCCGGATCCTCTTTTGCCCCGGTTTACTCGGGATAGAGTAGTCTTTTCTAGTTGTATAGCTCTAGTATAGCTGTTGTTATCTGGCTACCGTTCTATTTCTTTTAGATGGATCCCTCTCACAAAGTAGGATCTAATCTCTAAGAAGTCCACGGAACAAGACATTAAAGAAGGGGTTCTTCAGTATAGGGACCCCTTATGCCCAAAATAGAACTAGATTTATATGAATAGGAGTTCCTTTACTAATACTAAGATGTTTACAAGGAATTTTTTTATTTAAGTGGGTACTCACTAGGCAGCAGTTTGTGGTAATCCTTTTAAAAAGAAAGTCATGTCTATGATAAAAATTAGCTTCTTAATCTACTTTATCAAAAACTCAAGGAAGATTTAGTCAAACTAGGAGTCGGGGTTGGTGGTATATGGAAAGAGGTCCTAGTAACACGGAATACTTGAATGGATAGGTGGCCTCAGCAGTAATAGGATAAGGCTTTGCACTTTAGAATAGAAACTTTTTTCGTAGGGTAAGTGGGGAAGGTCCCTGTAAAAAAATAAAGAATGATTTTCGAGTTTTAAGGGTGGATCCTCTTTAACTAGAGAGACTGCAAATATTTAGAAAAGGTCAGGAATCTGGGGCTTTGTTGAGGACAAGTATTAGCTGCTTCGCCACGGGGCGTACGTGTATAGAAAGTTAGAATTGCTTAGATAGAAAAAAAAATTCTTAGATCTCTAAATCTACAGCCAACAAGGTCCCCGGTCTATTAAGTATTATTAGAGTACTCAAGTAAAATGGAATGACAAGATATCTTATGGTTCAAATCGCAGAGTCCCTTTAACTTCGATGTAACTAGTCTAATCCGCATAACAGTAATAAGTTTCTCAATTAAGGAGCTCTTGCATTCCTCTAATAACAGCTCTAAAAAAACACTTGAGTAGAAAGACTATAAGCATGACACTTCGTTTAGTGTCCTAATTATAATTATAAAAACCCCTTTTGGACTAAAGGCGGCTTGTATAAAGGCCCCTGCTGTTAACTATAGGGATCGACCTGCCCCTAGTTTGGAATAATACTGAAATTTGAGTGGAGTGCCGACTTAGGCCAAACCCTTTTTGATAACCCCCTATTTCATTTTGTTGTAGCTATACTTTATTAAGTTGCTATTCCTGAGCTAAGACGCCTGAAAATATAGAAGAAACCCCTGGCAAGGTCTCCCGTTACCGAAAAACTTATGTATTACTATTCTAAAGCATACTTAGACAAAAAGGAATACTTGTAAAAAGCACTCATAAAGATACAACAATATTGCTGTTAGATAGTTTAAAAACATAGATATGTTGGAGAGGTTTGGCCCGGGGCATGCCTAGCTCATAAACACTTTACTTTGTACAACTAACTTTGTGGAGCTTAATTCTTTAAGATTTTGCTTCGTACTTGACTGAGGGAAGCTCCTATTATTGGGTTAGGCCTGCACTTGGGCTCTATCTCGATAATAATGGATAAAGCTTCCTCTATTATCTGATCTTTTAATTAAATTAAAAGGTATGAAAACTCGTGAGTATAAAACCCGGCAGCTTTGTGTCCTTATAAAACTCCTATAAACCAGAGTACAACTACCGGATATAATCAAGGTAGCTAAAAAGCAAAATCAAACTCTAGTAAGAATAAGGGGGGGTATAAAAAGGGGTACTTCTCGTAGGAGTTTAGAGGAACCGTATATTAAGGAAAGCCCAGATTAAGAAAAATAGCTTTTGTCTTTTATGACTTTATACAGTAAGGACAAACACCTCGGGATAAAAAGGGCTTTTTGAAAACTTTAGCCTGGTATATAGCAAAAAAGAGAGATGTATGAAATTCCTTACTTTAGCCTATCGCCTTACTACCCTCTGTATCAGTATCTTAATCTTCTGCATACCCTTTTGCTACCCACAATTATAGAAACTCTGAATCAGAACTAAGCAAAATCTTTTTGGAGGTGTTACAAATAATCATTCTATGTTCTATATAATATAAGAATCTCGCAATTCCCTTTTTCATTTCTTGCACATGAATTTTAAGTAATTCCACTATAAGTGTATACGAAGGGGCTTGAACCCGCGGTCAACGTCTCTTTTAAACTTAAGTTTACCGAAAGTAAACTTGATTGAAGCAGTCCGCTAATAGATGCCTCCTAGTGTACTTTTTCACTTACCAAATTCTTTAGATTTTCAGAGTCTAATCGGCTATTTCCTTATCTAAGCGATTTTAGTTCCTTCCATCTTGCTTACTGGGCTTTTTATAATTATATCGGCAAAATCTTTTACTTCTTGTTTTGTTTAAGTTCTATTCTTACCCCAAGGCCTTGAAATTTGAAATATAAACAGCATTCCTTATAATGCTTAAATTCGCATTTTTACGTACATCCACCCCCTCCCGTGTAAGACTAAATTCTATAGTATAAAAAAGTATATTCTATAAATCCATAAATAAAGCAGATCGCCAAAAGTCTGATATATTGAAATTCTAGAAATAGAAGATATTTCTGCAAATTAGTATAAGTATATTTTAAAAACACCACCTACGAATCTTCAGGCAGAGAAAAGAAGTGCGCCCTGGAATTTCTTGAGCAAAATTCCGCGTTTATTCTTCAAGTCAAGAAAGTAAAGAGGCGGGGTTGCTTTGTATCTTTTTAGTAGTATCCACATTAAGAACTTCCTTTATTCGTTATTCAATTAAGGGTTTATTGTAACTTTATTTAAAAGATTCCAGAAAAAGACTCTATATCTGACAACAGGTAGCGCTTAAGACGGGGACTTTTATTCCAAATTTGATTTGAGATACCAGAGGAGGATACTTGGTTTAATTGGGCCCGAAGTTAGGAAAAGAGATACCCATAGTTAAGCTTATGATTAAGAAAAGAAGTTTTGTAGAAAGAAACCCTTTTACTAAGTTAGGTTTTTCAAGTGTTTTCATAGTGAATCTTACATAATGCTCCTTAAAAGGGGCACTTCAAGAAGTTAAGGTTTTGGACTACAATGGGTTTAGTAAAGATTAAAAGGATTCATTAAAAGCAGGATCCCCTGTAAAAATTGAGAGTATACAAGTCAAAGGGAATTTAGTATTGGAAACAAGAATATTCTAGATAGGATAGGATGCCTCTTCATTAGAAAGGAAAAAGGGCTCTTTAACCTATCTGACTAAATTTTGATGCCATAAACCAACAAACAAATATTTGAAATTTAGAGTACCCTAAAAACAAGTGTATAACAAGCAGAATTTTGGTTTAGGAGCTCCTCACAATTGGGTACCCCTCCTAAAATTCGCTTTATGCTTTTCTATTCCTAGAGCACCTTTACCTTATGGGGAGCTCCTGACTTATATCCGCCTTTAGGTATTCCCTAGCTTAGCCTATAAAAAAAAGATGAAAATTCCTTCAAGTATCAGAATTTTTTCAAAAAGACAAACACCTCTTATGCAGAAAAGTCAAACTTTAGCCTCCTTTTAAAAGCTAGAAATCCGAAGTGCTTCTCTTGACTATTTCACTAAAGTATTATATAACTCATAATTCTAATCCCCAATCAAATTAGCCGGGAGCTTTCAGACCAAGATATATATAAAGAAATTCCTTTAACAAGTAACCCGAGTTAAAAAGCGGGAGACCTTGAAATGAAAGGAGTTCCAAAATAGGGTATATCCTAGGAAAACGCGAGGCTTCTCTGTAAATCTACTCGGCAGTTAACTAGTAATAAGATAAAGCAGAAGTGCTAAGCTGTGTCATCTTGGGGTAGAAAGGAAAGGCCCTAAATAAAATGTTATTATATAAATATCCGGTTAAATAGGGGAGTACAGAATTCCCTAGAGTGTGTAAAAAACTAAGACTTTTAGTAAAGTCGGCGTAAGGAGCTTTTTGCCTTACTAAATCCTAAGGAAATCTTTAAAAAGGCATCCGTCTGGGGAGTCCCTAAAGGATCCAAGCCTATACCATTACGAGTTAAATCCTTATTATCTAGGACTTACTTAATTAATGTAGGGTACGCACCATTCCCTTTGGTGAACCACATACAAATGACAAAGTAACTAGTGGCAATTCTAATTAGAAAGGACACCCTTTAATCCTGCGATATCTCTTAGCCTAAAAAAGTATAGTAATTAATAAAAGGTAAAAGGTCTCTCCGCCCGGTTTCTACTCTACTCTACTAAGAAGATAGAAAGACAGGTTTTTGGTATATTAAATTTACAGAATCAGGGATAGTGCTTGATTAAAAAGGACTTGTTAAGAATAAAATGCTACGGCCATTTACGTGCGCTATAATGCATTTAATTAACTTTTATACATAAATTTTTATAGGTTTTCCTTATCCTTTATTTTTAGTGAGTTCTATTAATCCCATAAGAACCCTGTATCTAGTAGACTTAACTGCCCAAAAGGCATACTTTTTCTTATACTATAACTTTATTAAGTTCTATAAAGATTTTGGAACCTAAACTAAGTTCGAATACTTAATAGCAGTCCGTAAGCCCCTCTCACTTATTAGCGCAGCCAAGTGCCAGACTATTTAAAAAACTAACGAAAGTGCAGCGGTTTCTTTTTTTTTTTTTAAGAAAGTAAGCTGTAACAAGTTTCTATTTTTGTATTATGTAAAGTATAAGATAACCGCTAGAAGCTCCGAGTTAATGCTTTTTGGGAACCTATGAATATTATATAATATAGATAGGCGGTGAACAAGGGAAAAGACCTGATGGGGTTGCTTTTTAGAAAATTTATAGGTCAGTTTGCTCGATTATAAGTCAGAAAACTTCGGACTTTTATGCAAAATGTATAGGTTTTGGAATTGAATGGATAAGTGGTCCTTTAGAAAAAATCTTAATTTAAAATATGGAAGATTCGCAGCTTTTTGTCAAGTAGAGAACGCACAGTAAAGGGTCCCCTTTGGGGCATCGGCCGGAGTCTTTTTTATTGTCAGGGAATAGGAAAAAGAGTCCTATCTCAAAAGAGAAGTACTTCCAAGTACCACATTCTACAAGGAAAAAAAGGGATTTTAGATAATATTTCATATGATACTCACAAGAAAAACCCCTACGCCCAAGCTTTTCTTGTTATATATCAAGGGGCACTCGTCGAAATAATTTCACACATAAGAATCGCTTAGATCTTATGCTAAAGTTTCCAAAATTCGATTCTATTTATAACTGACTTGTAAATTTAGTCTTCTAAATTACCCGGTAAATCGGGAGTCAAAGTCGTAAAGAGTTCAGGTTCAAATCCAGTTGTTATGAGAAAGCCCCTATGGAAAATACGGAAGTCTTCCTTTTGTTCTCAAGTCGAAATGAGTTCTCGTTGGCTATGCGGGATCTTTATAACTGAAAGCCCCGTTTCTTCTTCTTTAATTAACAGGTTAAAAGTTTCTTTTAATCCCTTTGCTATGATAAAATTCCGGGGATTCTCTTAAGGGTATGTATATTTAGGGGGGCTATAGAAATTGACTTCCATGCATTACACTTTCGGATTTATATAAAAGAAAGACAACTGCCCAGATACCCCCCTTGTGGGGTGCGGCTGCGAATCTACAAACTTCAACCCGTGTAAAAAAGCATATTTATATGAACTTGACAAATCTAGTTACAGTTAGAATTATCTTCTGTAAAATGCTAAAGATTGATCAGACAAAACAACCAAATACAACAGCATTGGAAGTTTATACTATCAAGACCCCCCTTTTATGCGAATCCCCGTTGACCAGAGGGCAGGATTTTTCTTTATCCATTAAAGGCGCAACTATATCTATATAAAAACCTTGTATAGTATAGAAGCTATAAACGGGGATCTTAAAATAGGCATAAGAAATTTTTCCTCGGGCTATAGAGTCTACAGTGTGTATATGCTATAGGATACTTTGTCAGTAAGTAATAAGTAAAAGAGGTAAGCTTAAAAAAAGTCTTAAAAAGGACCGCGTAAAGGTACCCCCGACCCCAATCTGATCCTATTAACAGCCAGTTTGAGATTTAAGATCTACAAGTAAAGTGAGCTCGATTGATACTCTTTGCTTAGTTGGGGTTTTTGCTTTGTTTAGATTTGAGGATTTCAATTTCTATATTAAAAAGGGGGACTTCCGACGGAAGCATTTGACTTCAGTGTTGTATTTTGAATCCTAGCAATTCTAGGGCTCTATGCAACACTATTGATAGCTATGCCACTAGAAATGAAACCCTAAGGGCTTTTGTTAAAAGAGTTTCCTGATACTAATAGGCTCCTGTACCTCATTAACTAAAGACTTTGGCTCTCTAACCTTGGGATTTCCTTATATAAAACTTAGGTGTACTCTCATAAGAAGGAAGGTATTCCAAGTATAAGAAGGGAGGGCTCCCCTATACGCGCATGTTCGCAGCTAACAAAACAAGATTGCTAAAGAGCTTTCAAATTGAGGAGGAGTGGATAAAATACGTAGAAAAGGTTCTTATGGTCAAACTTCCATCCTAATTGCTATGTTATATAAATCTCGATTCAGCTTGCTCTAGTAAGGTAGTCAGCTTTTAACGAAACAGAAAGGCTCTAAACTTTCTTACAACTTTTAATTAGGATTTTTTAGACTTATAAAAAATACAAATAAGAACTTTCGAGAGATAGAGAGTAAACGCTCTTTTTTGAAGGACACCCTAACTTTCATGTTTGACCCATACCATACTGAGGACAGGCAAAAGTGCTTTTTAGTATAAAGTGAACTTAATGCAATTTGCAGCTCCCGAAAAGGGCTTTAATAGGAATAAGAAACCCTTTTTTTGTTTTATCTTTCCTTTTTTTAGAGTATTCTGGGACTTACTAAAAAAACTTCTTTAGTGAACAACCAGGCAATTTAAATTAATATAGTAAGAAGCTAATAAGCAATAAGTGAAAGGTCTCGTTTTGAAATGCGTAGTAGTATATCACACGCTCTAAATATTGCACGAAGACGGAATCCTTATGCTTAATATCTTAGAAAATCTTGCTGTTTCATTAGATTAAAATTTGGGTTTTATTTAGACAAAAAGACTCTGTACACGCCCCTTTTTAAATGAAAATTGAAAAGTAGACCTATAAGGGGTCGAGTACAGGTTTTTAGTTACAGCTAAGGTTTCAAAAGGGAGTTTTACTGGATACGAGTCCCTTTCAATTTTATGTGTATTCCTTAGTTTTAGGTTTGAGTAAGTTAAATATGAGTCTAAGTCTCTGAAAAGTAGGCAGTAAAAAACATAGGAAACAGGTAATCGGAAAGTCCTTGGGTTCTCGTGTAAACTAGCTAAAAGTACTTCATTTTATTCCTTTTCAAGTCTAACAAAACCCAAAATCTTTAAGAAAAATCCCAAATTTCTTATTTATAGTAATAGCTTAAAAGAGATTTTATTTTGAGCAAGTAGCAGAATATTAGAACTTCTTAAACTAAAAACGAAATTTTCTTGTCTACCAAAGAATTAAGCGAGAACCAGCCTCCAAATATTTACTTTTTATTCTCCCACAACCTTACGAGGTTACGAAATAAATCTATCGTAAAGCTTAGCTCTTTCTACGTACAACGAACGGATAATAAGCTGATTCTTAAGGCTTTTGTAACTTTAGTCTTTTTATTTATTCAAGAGGATTGCAGGCAAAGATTCTAGTTGTACGATCCGGGAGTTCTAATCCGCTCCGCGACTCCTTAACAAGCATTTCCTCAGCGGGTTTTGAGTTGGACCCCCTTTCTCTACTAAAACACAGACGGATATAAACTTAATTTGTACTGGTTACCCCCGCTCCTTTTCTTTTCCTCGGAGCTCTACTACCTATTTTGGCCATCTTCTTATCCTTGGAAACAAAGGAACACAAATGAAGGTAAACCTTACTCTTTATACTTTAAGAAGACTCAAGATATAGCCAGATAACCCAAACCTTTAAGCTGGAGTTCCATTAATAGCAGCTCTAGTAATTACATTACCTGGATCGTTCTTAGTAAAAAGTATAAAATAAACAACCTTAGAAAGTCTGGTCTTAGTATATAGAAGTCCCTATTCTCTCAATTGTGTTTATTTAACAGTGGTGTCCAGGGTCTTATAGCTTTGACCTTGAGGTAAGAGAAAAGTCGACCTTAAATCCCGGCAATATTTAAAGAACTTCCTACTAATACAAAGCCAAAAACTTTATCCACGAAACCAAAGGTTTCGTTACTTATTCAATTTTGAGGCTCAAATTACCCTGCGACTCCGGTGCTATTCATTTTTTCAGGTTAAATGAGTAAGAGACCCTTTTGGCTAGCCCCTGCCTTTAAACTTTTTTATTATTCCGTCTTATTATATTCTAGGCATTCCTATCTCAAACCCAAGGAAACTAAACCCAGCTAGCTCCGAAAAAGATCTAATTTGTGTTACTATTATCGAAAAAGGAGCAAAGGAATTATCCGCCTCTAAAATTGGAAAGAAAATTGGGTATCTATTTAAAATGAAAAGGGGGTTTCTCCTTTTAAACTCAAAAGAGAGATTCCGCTTTCTAATTCATAAGTATTCTTTATGCTTAGTTGCTTTTTGAAAGTCTTTTACGAGACAAGGGTAAGACCCTAATACTCGGTACAAACTAAGCTCAACTTCAATTTTATAGTGAAATGTCCTATAGGGCTTCTCTGCTTTTTTATCATTAACGGATGGTAGTAAACCCCCTATAATATAATAGTAGGGAAGAGATGTTATAGGTATTTAATAGGTATACTCACTTACACTATAGACACACAACTTGAAAACCCAAGCTTGTCTTTTAAAAGAAACCCCTTTTAGATAACTTAACTTCTTGTAAAACGACTTTTTTAGTATTTCTATTACTTTCTTTTCTTAACTCGGGGCTCCCCCAACCAATTACCTTAGAACTCTTATCGCTTTAAACTAATCAAGCTAACTCAGGAGAATTAAGCCTCTTGCTTATTTATGAGTGCTCCCCTAAAATATACCTTGTACTCAACTAATAAAAAAAGCGTATAACTTATTTTCTTGTAAAAAGGACTCTACCTTAACTCAAAAAGGCACAGAATCGGGAACGGAAGAATAAAAAACCTCCTTACTGATGGGCTACACCCTTGGAGCTTAGCCCCGAACTCTGTATCTTGATAGCTGCTTCCTCTTATTTGTCTTATTGCAGCTTGTAGTTAATATTTGTATTACT
>JAYMTL010000129.1:0-53497 GCA_036897445.1 Pelargonium tetragonum | reverse complement strand
CAGGATCTCTTTGAGTAAAAAGAATCCGCTCTCTAAAACAAGTTAAGGTTGAAATTGCCGGGTATTCCGTGCTAGGAGCATCGTACTTAGGTTCTTTTAGGGAAGTTCCAGTATTTTATTGTCTCCACTCCTATTCATTTTGGAACACAGGATTCCTTTCGAGTTTTTGTACATACTTTTTCCTTGTTTTTGGATAAGTGCCCTAGTCTCAAGGTAGATATATAAGATAGGGGTTTCCTAATCTTAATAGAGTAAGAGTTGCTGTAGTAGAATAGCGCAAAGGAGAAGCAAGGTTTATTGTTTAAAAGTTCCTTAATGAATATAGTGAGCTACTTACTTCCCTGCCAATATGAGTTTGAGGATATCTCCGTATTGGTAAATTAAGGGGAATATGCTACACATAGTAAGCAAAAAATAAGAATCCATCCCCAGTTTCTAAAAAAGTATAAAAGATTAAAAAAAAAGTCCTAGTCTTTCTCTTGGTCAAATACATGGTAAGATGGTAAATCAAGAGGGTTTCCACTTTCGAACGAAGGAAGAATAGCTATTTAGTAAGGAGTAGTCCTCCGACGAGTTTAGATTATGATAGAAATTTCTTATGTAACTAGAATAGACTCATATACAAAGTACAATTAGATCATAAGACAGCCTATAAGCACTCAATTTTGAGTATAAATCTAAGAATATTTACAAATTTCAATGAAATGTTGCCTTAGAGGATTTTTACGCTTTAGTAGCTTGCTTCAGGAAAAACATACCATAACCCATGCATCTTAAATTGCTATATTACGGGTATCTATATTCAATAAGTCAAATTCTTTGGAGTTTGAACTGTTGCTGTCTGAAACATTATACTGAAAATTTCTTCTATTGAACGAAAACTCTTTCTTGGAGAGTTTCCTATCACCAAGCCCATTTCCTAGCCAAAATGAAAGAAGCTCCTTGCAGGAAGTTCCTCGGTCACTTATAAATACAAAGGAGAGCCTTGTGATCAAAAAAGAACTCGTGTTCGACTGAAAACTTACTCACTAAGTACTATGTCAATTTTTTGCTTTGATTATTTGCATTTTTTTGTTTACTCTTTATCCTATAAGTAGGTTTCCTTTTTATCTCAAACGATTTCATAAGAATAAAAAGGACTTATTTACCAGGGTAAAGGACAGACTCTTATGCTAGCTTGGTTAACTTCTAACATTTATGTGGGTGCAGTATTACGTATCAAACCCAAATCTTCATAATAAGAAAGAGCTTCGCTTTTTGGGGTTAATTAAGGGATTTCCTATACCTACTTAAGGTTTCCTTATCCTACCTAGGATTCTATTCCTTTTACAATATGATGTTAGAATGTCTGGTGTATTCTAACGATTTTAATAAGTTTTTCCTACCAAATCATTCGGAGTTGAGCTGCTCTGAGTACAAATCCTTTGAATCAACCCTATAAGAGTCTAACAAATTTATACTGCAAATTTTTAACGAGTTCTCCAGGTTTTACAAATAAGCAGGTAATAGAGCTCCCTCGTTCAAACTTTCAAGTAAATCAAACCTTAAAATTAGACTTTCGAGGTTCAAAGCTCTATCACTTACAATTTAAACTATATTTAGTGCTTCCGGGCCTTGTTCTTAGTTCTCTTTCTCTAAAAGCCACATTCCTAACAAGAGCACAAGAGGGAGTCTAAAAGGAATAATTATATACTCGGATGGGTGGCTACGCCCGTTCTACTATATATTTCTTACTTTAGGGAAGGCTTTAGCCTGACCGTCTCTCTTATTGAGTGTAAGGGTAACTTGTTAGTCTGTAAAGTGGCTCCAGAATCTAAGGAATGTACTCCTTATAAAGCCAATTAGAAAGAATAGATTAAAATCAAATGATAATTAGGTCAAATGTAGGGTTTCTTCAGAGCTCATCTTAGCTGCTATACCTTATAAGAGCACTCTTATTAGGGTACCTTTCTGTAGCTTACTTTTAGCTTTCTTCGGAGGAATCTAGAATACGGATATCTAACCGACTCTTTTACTTGAAAATATAGAAATAGGAACTCTTTCCAATCTCCCTAAGGCTAACTCCTCCCTATAGTAACAACTAAAGCAAAAGAGGAATATCCCTTACTAAGAATCGAACAACAGGTAAACTCTTTATTTAACAAATAAGCTTTCTTTCTAGGCTCGTAAGTAAGGCTTTTGCTTTACAGAAATTTACAGCTTCTGCCCCTACTTGTTACTAAAAAGCAGAGTTTGAACCTCTGTTCAGAATAATTGCACACTCCATCCTTATACAGGCAAGACCCGCACATTACATAGCGCAAGGAACCTCCTCTAAGTTCGAGAATTAGGAACTTCCTATAGGCAACAACTCCTAAGTAGAAAAAAAATCTCTGTTAGATTAAAAGAATAAAGCTGGTAAATAAGGTCTTTATATTTATAGAAGAGGGTAGTAGCGGTTGGATATTTCAAGTTTTCTCTCGCCCAACGCTAGGTCATTTAAAGACAGGAAATGGAAAGTGTTGTTTAGTAGCAACCCGGAATGAATCAGAAGTATTGACTGAAAGGTGTAATATGATAGATATCCTAGGATTCCTGAGGTTTCTAAAGTTGGAATAAGTTTAAGGGGATTGCTTGTTCCTGTGTTTCGAGGTTTTATTATACTATACAGAACAGAGCAGATAATTTTTTTGCAGTATCAATAAAGCGCTAAGGGTAATTGGGTTTCCTTTTGGTGTCATAATGTCAAGTAATACTACAGGCTACAAGAATACATTTATCGGAGTAGTAAGTTCCTAAACTCTCTAATTGACATTACCTAGGAATCTCAACTCAGGAGATACTCTCGAACAATAGAATCTATTAAACTCATTAGCTATACAGAATTACCCAATTATCGGAAGAAGGACTGCTACAACTAGACCGCATGCGAATACCAAACACAGACTTAGATCTTTAACTCCTTTCTTTCCTAAATTGTTTAAGTTACTATACCCTTTACTATCCAAAATAAGTTTTCCTATACATAAGGATACCCTTTATGAAGTGAGGCCTTTTCGCCAAAGTTACATACTAAAAGCACTGCTCTCTAAATTAATTGATACCTATTTTGCAATAGACTCTGCTTTTAATTGCCTCGAAAATAGAATTAAAGAGGTAAACTCATTTTTAATTACCACGCAAAATTTCTAAAGGAAATCCCTGACTTAGCGATGAGTAGAAGAAAGCGGGTGCGTGATTAATAAATTGACATAGCAAAGTGGTGCAAAGGTCCGTAGGGATCCCATTATACTACAGAATTCCTTGATAAAATAAATATTTGTCTACTTACGAATAGCGGAAAGCTTTTAGAATTAGTAGTATCAAACTTAAGGAATCTCGATGCTTTTTTACAATGTGAAAAAAGGCCAGCTATCTTTTGACTAGATATTCTTATTGTAATGTCATTTTATATACTATACCCTTACCTCCTTACATAAACTTAGTTACCTTTTTAAACCAACACCTAAAGGCTTTATCCAAGTATATCTGGAATCTCTTACAAGGACCCGGGGCTCTTTTTATATACCTATCCTATAAAATATGCCCCCTTTTTGTTTTCCTAAAGTAAGCTTTTTGTGCTTCTTTATTCTTTTTCACATTTTTGATTTCATTTTATTGTTTTACGTATTACTATTTAGTATTAAGGAAAGGGTTTACCATTTGACTGAAAGTCGTAGATTCGAATTCGTTGTAGGAAAATAAAGAAGTCCTTTAGGATACCCTAAACACTAATGAGTATCCTTATCAAAGTTAAGCCCGCTCTTAGCCCAAGGAACAAACCCCATTTACAAATTAAGGTAAGATATTAAAAGCCTTATAAGTAAGTCCTTTTTTGTTTTTTATAACAAGTTCCCAGATTAGTTAAAGTTAAAGAGGAATCCTTTCTGCAAGTTGAACTGCACTACCTTACAGTTCACGGGTTAAACGCAATGTTCCCAGGCCAAGACACTTAAGGCTCTAATTACGCTGCTGGAAAAGAAACGAGTCTAGTACTTCGCTTGACGAAGGAAACCTCGTTGCATCGGAAACAAATTGTTTCCTACTTTTCTTTTACAAGGAATACATTAGGATCCCGGAACTGCCTAAGAGACTCCTCTTATCTTAAACAAGTAAAAAGGTCCCTATATTAATCTTAAAAACTAAAAAAAAGAGATCCCTTAGTAGTATAGAAAAGAACAGGTTATCCGTATATTTACACAATAAAATTAGTGAAGTACTTACGGCAATACTTTACAAGAAGGGAGAACCTCTATTTAGTAGAGGATCCTTCTAGAGCTGCGAAGTAGAGTATCCTTTTTTTAGTATACCCCTTAAATTTCTGGATAAGGGGGACACTAGAACAATATTTATATATGCTGCTTTAATGCGCTTGGTTTATTTATTAAATTTAAAAAACCCCCGGTACTGCCCAGATTTTAGAGTTATTACAATCCCCTTTTCAGATAAATTCAAGGAAAGACTTATGTTGTATAACTAGGTAACAATTTGTGGGGGTATCTAAGAGGTCCTTTCAAGGCTTTTTGAGCGGAGCATAATAGACATAAAAGTTTGTGGTTTGTTTGGCAACTTCGTAAGCGGGGAGTAAATGAAATTTAGAGGGGCCCGTTAAAAGAAGTTTATAAACAAGTATTCGCCATATACATAATAGCAGAGTCCTCCGAAGGAAAACTTTTTCTCGACCTTAGATTCCACAGGCAATGGATACGAAGTAACCCTAGTAAGTTCTGTAATCTTTTGTAGGCTATTCCTAGCTATCCATTCTTTACCATTCTATATTAGCTCCGGGTATCCTTTTATTTGAATTTAGGCTTTTAGCTTTCGAAATATATCAATCTGAAACTTAAAAAAGTCTCAATTAAAATTAGAAAACCGGGTTTCTTTCGTATTTATAGATAAATAAACAGGAAAAAAGGATTATTAGATAAAGCTTGCTTTGAAGTGTAAATAGATGTTACTTGTTTTAATCCATACAAACTGAGGTTTTCTAAATTTGATTATAATTAGTTTAACCTTCACCCCTTAAAAAAGGGGGATCCAGTAGGCGAGGTTTCTTTATTTTATAATTTAGTCCCTTTTGATCGATTACTAAAAAGCAGCACTAGTTCAAAAAATCTATTTATAAAACTTTCCTCTCGCTTGGTTGGGTATTCCTTATTTATATACACCCTACTATATCCAACGCCTTTTATTTTGAACAAGTAGTAGTACTAAAAAAAGAATCTATAATTAACTATATACTGAGAAATCCCTATATCTGATCTGAAACCTAGAAACGAAACAGAGAGAGAAGGAGGCAACTTTATACTTTCTGAGGCTCTAGGATTCCTAGCCCAACCGCCTTCTCCTAGGAATGCTCTTTGGTTAGTAATGCTAGGAGTTTCGAAGGAGCATATGAACAAGCGACTGTCCCATTAGGAATTAATTCGTCAAAAGGAACCTAAGACCATCATCTCAAATATCGTTTGATTTACCAAACGCTAAAGTAACTAAATGTAGCCCGCTAATGGGTGCCCCAACGTATGAATAAACTCAGATATTTACCTCTCAGAAAATTGACTTTTTCTTAAACACTAAAGTCACAAGGTCTTTCAAATTTCTTGGTATAGTAAGGATTCAAAAGATCAAAGTTTTTCTAATATATATATATATTGAACATCCATATTATGCCCTCTTAATAATATTTAAAGAAATTTAAGATACAAAATAACTGGAACACTGGGGTAACCCCTCGGGATTCCCAATAAAAATAAGAACTCTTATCTGATTTGACTTAAAATTCTATAGTCTATAGTAAAGTCAAAGTTATCTCTCAAAAGGGCCCGCAGGAGGTAACTATACAGAAGTTTCTTCTATTATTATACGGAAATACAGGGCTGTAAAAGAGTTTTTAATTACTTTACACATTAGATATTAACAAGGACTTCGCGAAGAGAATGAGTATTCCTCTAAATCAAACGCGTGCTCTATAAGACCCAAAAAATGTACTGCAGAAGAACCTTGGTTTCGAGCAAGATTGCAGGATATCCGATATTCGTTTTTATTTTATATAGAAACGCCCGCAGGATTAAATTGAAATTGCTACTCTATATTAGTTATTAGTGCGCAGCTTCTCGTATAGACTTTGATTAGACTTAGATCCCGGCGAATGTGAAGTGTCTGTGGATACTCAAATTCCTAACAGTAAAATAAAATTGACTCATAAACGGGAGATATAATACCTATAAAAAAGCAAGGCAGCATAGTTATAACTAGTTAAAGAACATAAAAAAGTAGCCACATGCCCTCCCTTGAGGAGCTCTGGAAAATTAGTATTAAAATATATAGGAGTAACAAGAAGCATAAAATTAATCTCAAAAACTACCCAGAGTTACATAGGTATACCCTTATAACGAAAAACAAGGATAAAGGTTTCAATAAAACTTAGAAAAAAAAAGATAGGGATTAGAAATTCCCGGACATACCGATCCTTATTGAACTAAGAAGGATTGAAAACCTATTCACATAGGAACCCGCAGAGAGTCGCAAGGGGTGGAAAAACTCAACAATAACGGATAGTTCTTAAAGAGGTTCAGGAGGAGTGTAAAACTCTATAAAACCAAGACTTGGTGCCGTTTTATTATTACATAAATTTCTGTCGGGGGTTTTCCTCTATATTACTTTATCCTTATAAAAAACCAGCTAGACTTAGGGGAATAATCTGAAATAATTTACAAATGTCTACTAAGGACTCATTTTTACCTACTGAGCTGCAACCCTTTTTTGTTCTTCGAGTTGACTCTGTCTTTTTCCCGGTATGCTGAGCTGAATCTCGCTTATGTATATACATAATGAGAGCCCTCTAACTCCTATAAAAATTGACTAAAACCCAGTACTTTTAAGGGATATCGCAGACACAGAAGCGTAACTTTAAGATCCACCGAGTTAAGGCACTACAAAAGCTTATATCCACAGTAAATTGCTTAATAGGGAACAAAAAAATGGTTGTATATCTCCCACTTCAGAAAGTAACTCCTTAAAAAAAAGTGAAATCCAGTTAAGAAGGGTGCCTTATTGAGCAAGTTGTCCACCTAAACTAGCATTGGTAAAAGTTCAATATTCCTTTTAAAAGAAAAAGCACCCTAACTACTAGTAAGAGGACACCTTATTAATCCTAGTTAATTCTAGAAACTATCATACACCATCCAAGGCTAACCCCTCATTAGCGATAAACCCAAGGAACAAGATAAATCTTGCCTTAATAACAATTCCTATATTACACTATCTATACATATAACTATATAAGTATAAGTAAGTAATATAATATATAGGCTTACTATACCATAGACTAAAGAATAATACAATAGGCTCCATTAAACATTTTTTAGGTACAGGCAACAAGAACTGTAAGAACCATAAGAGATCGTAGGTAATGCAATTAAGAAAGCGGTGTAGTTAAGAAGGGTACAACCAAGAAAGGTATAGCTATCGAGGGGTTAGGCCCGGGTAGTTTGCATAAGGTTATAACTATGAAGATTAAGAAAGCTCCTACCAAGTTTCAAAAAAGGAGTAAGATGCGGAGTAACATTAAAGCTAGGAAAGGCGGTATATCCATGAAGAAACGTCTCAACCAAAATCAAGAGCCATTTGCCTGGGAATGAGCTCCTTATCTAGTTTAGAGGAGTCTAGTAGCGCTTCAGGTTTGTCTTTTTATTTAATTAATATAGGGGTAACCAAAACAAGTAGGAATGATTTTTTCTAGCTAGAGAGAGGTAGTACGTAATGCATAGCGGATTAAAGCATTTTTAAGAGTTTTCCTTATTCGGAGAGAGAGACTTTCAGTAGGTTGACAGGCTGCAACAGTAAGATAATAGCTAAGAAGGTGGGGGTGATATAGAATAAAATACAGGTAAAAAACCGAGGCTAATAAAACAGGGATACATAAGACTAAGAAAGCTACCAAATGTGTAAGATTTCGTTACAGAGCATCGCTAAGAGGGTTTTCCGAAGGGCGGAATTAATAAAAAAAGAAGTTCCACTGTGTTTTTGCAATTCTACTTAGGAAAATCAAGCGTTAATCTGCTATTACTTAGATTTATACCGCGTCTGATAGGTTCTACTCTAGATTTTTATTTTGAAATGAAGCAACTCGTACTTTTGTACACTACATTCTAGATATCTTTATATGTCTTTTCTTTATGCAAAGGGGTATAACTCTAGCAAATAGACTTCCCTTTCTTCCACTATGAGGAGTAAAAAAAGCGCCTACAATTGGGGGTAAAACTACACACTAGAGTAAACCCTTAAAATATTATAAAGTCTTCACAAGTAACAGGGTTGCTATTATATTAGGACTGAAAAGAAAGTAAGAGTCCCCCTTTTATCCAAGACAACCTTTAGGAATATAGTATAGCCTAGGTGCTATAGCATTAACTACTTCGTATCTTATAAGTCTCGTCTTTTAGGTTTTTGACTGTGTTCCGGAAACCATAAAGTTAAGGCATAGCTTTGCACCCCGGTTCTATACTTCCATACAATCATAAAATTGACACTTTCTAGGCTGCGCTTTTAAACACCTTAAAAGGACCCCCTCTAATAGTGAGATTTACTCAATATTTGATAAAAAGCCTTTATTAGCGTGCTTTCATCCCCAAATCCAAAAAAGGATAAGAAGTTTTTTTAGAAAGGGCCTCATGGATTCACCTTACTTAACTAGATTTTGTCCTTTTCGTAGCCTAAGCAGGAGCTCAAGAAGGAAAATCCCGAGTATACTTACTAAGGACTTTAAGGAAAAAAACTAGAATTTAACTCAGAAAGATAAAACTACAGAGGTGTGTGTATTAGAGTAGAACCATCCTACAGTGTTTATTTACAAGATATTGAAAACTACCCGAGAAGAATTTTGGGGTTATAAGAAAGCGGTTTAATGGTAAGGGATTCCTTTCTTAGGCAACAGGACCTCTCACTAGTGAAAAGCAGTCAGATTACTCTTAGATTAGAAGCATAAGAACTTGTAAGAATTCCGTACTATTAAAACGGGGAACCCTGGATAGAACTTAATAGCTCAGAACAAAAGGAAAACCTCTTACGACTGCATTGTTACTTTCTTTTTCCTAGGATTTTTCTGTATAGAATAAAGGGTATTTCGATTTTAGAGAGCCGGAGTAAAGGTAATGCAATTAAGAAGGGTGTAGTTAAGAGTAAGATACTGGTACAGAGTCTAGATATGAGTAAGAAGGAAGGCAGAATAGGTAGGCATCTAAGAAAAAGGAAATAGGGGTTCCCTTTGGGTTGGGGCTTTAAGATCCTATTTGAGGTTTAGTAAAAGTTATAGTAATAGAAAGCTTTCTAGTCTTATAAAGTACAAGATCCTGCAGTCCTGCGTACTTTTTTGATTGAGAATTGTTGCGTTTTAAACAGATAAATTGTAATTGCAGGTTTTTCTGAACAAGGTGCTTTGAAGTAAGTCGGGATCACAAGGAATTTTCTAACTAAACCTAAAAATAGGTTTCCTTCTATTTATTTGATTGGCTCTGAACCGGGTACTAAAGATACGAAATCTGTGCTTTTTAATTAAACTTTAAAAAAGATTTGAACTTTTTAAGAGCATAGAAATTGACTGAACTTTAGATCTCTTTCTCCTCTCCTTGATAAGAGGGTAACTGCTTTTAAATACTAAATACCCAGAAGCCCCCTTTAATAAAAGGAAGTCTTGCCTGCTTTCTTTATTTATAATCCTGAATTTGATAACACTAAAAGGAAAACAAGACTTTTTACAAGTATACTGCTCTGAGGGATTTCGTACTTATAAGGTTTTGTTCTATCTAGAAGAGGCTTCGTGAATTTCTTTGCCTTTTCTAAAGAGGATTCTAACTCTCCAATCTTAGGGTAAACCTCCTTTTGGGAACTCCACTAAATCGGATTAGGCAAAATACTCGTAACTTTTTATCTCATGTCTAAAATTTTCTTAATCTTGTTCATAAATCCAAAATCAAGCATATAATCGATTTTCTATTTTAAAGTTTCTTGTTCGGGTTTCCTTAGTCCGAATCCTTACTAGTTGTTGGTATAAGGGATACAAATCTTATACACTCCTAATGTTATGGCACAGGGCAAGTAGATATATATCTACTTGAAAAAACCTTGAAATAATATATCCAACTTTTTTACTAAAAAGGACCCTCCAAAATTCCTCTGACTGACAGGAGTTCCAGAGATATTTACCTGTCAAGGAAGATTCGTGCCGGAGTATTCCCTTTAGAGTACCCTACGCTTATACAGAGTTTTGCGTACTCTTTAGTTTTGCCTATTTCGTAGTATTCCGTATCCGGTGAAATGGAGCTCTTTACTTCATGTTGTGTAAATAAAATTTGAATTTATATCGCTCTTTCTGAGATATACCTTATGCTTTATAAGAAAGTCAAGTCGTGAAAGGAGGTCATAAAGAGAAATTAGAGGGCTCTCTTATCATAAAACCTCAAAAAAGAGAGAAAAACAAGTTTAGCTTTTCTGGCAAGTATTTATCCCCGGTAAATAGCTATAGAGGGGTCTCTACCTCGTGAATTTTAGGACTCTCACTACTTTCATTACTGTACTGGGTATCTTACTTTATACAACAAATCAAAAACATCTATGACTAACTCTAACAGGGATATATAACCAACAAACGGGAATGCCCTTAATAAAAATTTCTTTGATTACCCCGTTTTGAAAACCTAAGCTTAATACGTGTTATTTGCAGAGCAGATTTAACGCGGGACGGGAATATGTTAAGTCATTTTATTCTTTTAATTAAATTGAAAAATTCCTATAAAAGACTCCCGATTAAATCCACATCCTAGTAAAGAACTTTATAAAAAAGTGAGAGTTTACTTCTCTACTCAAATTGCTTATAAGATACGAAGATAAGAATACTTATTAGTAAAGCTCAGGCTAGAAAAATCCTTTTGCCTTTATAAACCCGTGCATACTAAACCTCTAGTGCCTTATCCTACGAGACACCTTTTTCCAAAGACTTTGACTTACAATATTCCGAACCGATGGACTTACTCCCTTAAAGTATTAAAAAAACTTCAAATTATGCAGTAGACTTTTTCTTATAAATAAAAAGCTCAAAACCCCTTCCCCCGACTCGCCCTTTTAACGACTACAAACAACTAACCCAAATTATTCCCTTGTAAATTAGTTTTAATTGTAATTTAGAAGTTCTTCCTCGAGCTTTCTTCCAGTCTTAATCCAGGTCTTAAAGAGTATCACTATAAAAAGCCCGCTAAAGCAAGAAGGAGTTTTAGAGTACTTTGTTCTTTGGAATAATAGGAGCTACATGTATTCCCCAATTCCATTACCAGAGGATTTTCCATATTCCTAATTCCGAAATACTTTATATCGTCAGTTTTCTTAGAAGTCAAAGTCTATCTTTGACCTTAGATGACACCAAACCAATTGCCCCAAGCTTAATACGAATTTATGGACCCCAGTAGCTAGATAACTGCTCAAGGCGCTCCCGAAACCCCAAAAAGCTTGTCTTTTGTACTCAACCAAAATTAGAACTAAAAAAAGAGGGCTAATAACTATAAGGACTCAAGTGCAGCTACAAAGTTAACTAACTTCTATTTCTTATTTTTGATTTATTCAAATGATTTTATTAAAAAAAGGTAGCAGGGTACTCTTTTTTCTATAAAGGATTTACCCAATTCCTTGGCTCAAGGATCCGTACAAATAAAGCTAAGTGTTAAGACACCGGATTCTGGTGTATACATTTTTGGGGTTACGGGCTTAGAACAGTATACCTTTATTATACCCAACAAAGACAAGATTTTTTAGAGTCTCCTCCGGGTTTCAGAACTACCAAAAGTCTTAATTAAATGAAACATTAGAGGAAAGCCTTCTATTTATATTCTAGGGTAAGCCCCCTTTGCTTACGAATGCCCCTTACAATCCCCTAAACTTCTAAAGGATCCTATACTTGAGAAATTCACCGAGTGAGGAGCACCCGGCTCTGCAAGAAATCCTACTACCTTACGTGCCTGTATGTTTATGTTTAAGAGTTGACTAAATTCGAAGTTATCGTAAAATTTCTTTTAGAAGGAGTCTAGATAAGTAAGTAGAGAGTCCCTTTTTATACAGCAACTATAGAAAAAAAGCCTAGTTCGGGATTTTTAGCTTTTGAGGCTAGTTTTAAACTTTAAACAAAAAACAAAGTCTTTATTACTATAAAGTAGGAGAATTCCTTTTCTTTCCAAGGAGAGCATGCCCCAAGTTTTTGCGAGCTAAAGAAACTTCCCCTTCTTAATTACATTACCTCTGTAAGAGAATAGAACCTAAAACTTCTATAGGATCCTGTAAAATAAAGAAATTGAATTCTTACCGCGGGTATCCTTTTTACGATTGACTTGAAGAGGGTTAAAAGGGGCAATCCCTTAATTAAAAAGGGAAAACAGGTTATGCTCCCGATCAAAATCTTTCTGTCTAGGCTCCAATACGGGTCCCTTTATAAAAAGCGTATACGTAAAATTCTAAGGGTAGTGATAAACGCCCCGTTGGAAAAATTTTTTGACAATATCTAAGTACTTTTTTCTTTCTTTTTTATTGGGGACTTTTTGGGGTTAACTAGAAATGAAAGGGAACTCCTATATAGTGCAGCCCTGTTAATCAAGTACCAAATATAAGGGAATACCCTTATTGCGAACCAGGAGAATTTTTATTCTACTCTTCTTTTGAAAGCATAACTCCTAGATACTACAGTTACCTCTAGCTCTTTTTTAGTTTTTGACTGCTAAATCTAAAAATTTTTATAAGAAAGGACTAAATGCACAATAGGAAGATATTCCCTGTTTCTAAACTTGTTGCTAGGAATAGAGTAAAACCGAGGACACTCTCTGAAATTTTAAAGTAAGTCCCTAATGTTATTTCATTATCGGGAAGCTTGTTAAAGATGAAAGCTAAGAACATGGTGGCGGATCTGAATGGAATAAGGATGCTAAGGAAAGTTCCCTTTGGTCCAAGTGTTTGATAAAAATGTTATATTACTAGCGCTGTTCGAAGGGTGAGTAAGGGAAAGGGTAATCCAGCCTGTCGTCTATATGCGAGCCCAGCTTCTTAAACATTTTACAGAGTCGCTGCAGCCCTTTGAAAAAGAAATGATATTAGAATCTTCCTCAAAAGCTTTTTGTATGAATTTTTATTACCAATCTAATTTTGAAAGGATTTACAAAGGGAGCTAGAGCTGCTTTTTTAGTCCTAGTATGTATTATGTAGGGACCTAGCCCCGGTCTCACGAGCACTAAACAATCGTATTTATTCCTGTGCATCTTTAGAAGCTACGATCCTATACCATAAGTTTTTGCTCTTTTTTATATTTGCAATCTAGAGCCCCAATAGGTTTTTCTTGCTATTACAGTAACTAATAGCGAGACGTTTTAGGATAAAAGCCTGTGCCTTATAAAATGAAAAAAAAAAAAGGGTTCCTGGGATGCTGAGGGTAGTCGGTGTGGTATAATCTCGAGGGGAAAAAACTGTTCTTACTACCTTACCAGATAGAGTAAAGTGCTCTTAGAATTACTTATATAGAGAATTTCTCCCTGTTTGAAATTGAAAGTAAGAATCCTAGTAAACTCCTCGACAAAAATCCTGCTATTGCAGCAAAGTCTAGCAGAAATTGCCAAGGCTAAAATCCAGGTACCCGCAAGGTGCAAAGCCCTTTATTGTATTGTGGCTTCACAGAAGTATCTAGTAGTCCAAGAATCCTTAAAACCCTCAATATAATCGAAAATGTAAATATTTGGACTCTTTAATGCTAGAACTTAAACCTCGTAGTAAGGTACCCGTATAACTCTAAAATCGGAAACTTAATAATTAAAAAAGTTCTCCTTTTACGTGGCCCCTTAGTCTTTTATTCAAAAGGTGTTGTTCTATACTTTTGCCCTGTCTCTAAAATATTTAAGTACTTCTACTACTCCGAATACTAATCCTAAACCTGTTGCTTGCTGCTTCTCCTTCTGCTTCTAATATTGCTCCTAACAAAAAGCAAGTCAATACAAAAGCAAGTATGAAAGAAGTCAAGTCATTAAGTCATAAAGAAAGAAGTTTAGGTCAAAAAGAGGTGAGGTATGGGTTTTCTAGTGTAAGTAGGTATATTCATGTATACTACACCGGTATACTGTCTATTACCAATACTAAATAAATAATTAATACTATAAGCTATAAGACTAATACAATATAGAATATAGAAGTGTAGTAAGTAACAAGAATACAATAACTACATAACAAGAAACACTAAGACACTAGCTACAGAGAACATAATACGGGGAATACTAGCTACAAGAAGAGTATAGCTCTAATAATTCTAATAAATAAGAGTATTCGTTTAACTAAATATGGGATATTTACGGGGGTCCATTATATACATAACAAAGTTCTAAACTTATACTTAATTGAAGCTTGATTAAGAGGATTGCGTGGAAAAGAAAGAAACATATAGATTAAAATAAAGCCTTACTATTTCCTCAGAAAAGCTTCATTCCTTAAATTTTTAGCAGACTGCGCTCTAATCCCCTTCTTTTTATAAGACCTACTTCCTTCGTATTAATGCTACACCGAACATAAAAATAAAAAGTGTAAATCTCAACAAGGATTTCCTAATACAACCCAAATTATACAAGCTAGAAAGGACCCCTACTTTGTCAGTTTTATAGCGTATCTTTACTTTATTATAGGTATTTTACTATATAGATCCGGGAGTTCCTGACTTATGTAAGCTACTACTAAAAAACTTCAATTTATTAAAATACAATACTGTGAACCCGGTTTATTATATAAAGGGCTTTTCTGCACGTAGGGGGTATATATATAAATGGCGCATAGCTTATATGAAATAAAATAGGAGATCTTCCCCAGAACAAGGGTTTCAAGCAAGTTTTACAGATTATTTAATGGAAATTCCCAAAAAGGCTGGATCCTACTAGGATAGAAAACGACTCTTTGTTACAAGTACCGGCTCTAAAGGAACTTTCCTCTTCAGATCTTGCAGAGGAATAAGGTCCCCAGGTGAAGGGTTTAGTGCTAGTCTTGAAAACTAGGTAGGATTTCCTTGAAATTTATGCTTTTAAGGGGTTTATGAGAATCTTTATTGCCTAAAGTTCCTTTTCTTTTAGCGTGTGAGATTAGAACCTTTGTCTTACTGTGCTAATTTTGGTTAAAGACAGGAGTATAAAGAACTCAAAACGAATGTGTTTCCAGTAAGAGTAAGTAAGTGAAATAAAGTGAAATTCTTGTTGGTCTTGCTCAGCTTTCTAGTTAGAGAAGGCTTAATTAAAGCGAGTTAAATTTCAGTAATTTAAAGTAAGTAAGGGGTTCGTTTGCAGTGAAGAAGTCAAATTGAAAGTCTGCTTTCACTGTCTAGGAAATGGTAATTACAGTTGTTATTGAACTAAGGTAAGTAAGTAAGATAGGTCTAGGTAATAGACATAAGAAACCGGAGTATAGGTAATGCAATTAAGTTAAGGATATAGTGAAGTGTTGTTTAGAGTTTAACGTTAGGCGTAAGTTCATTTAAGTCTATTTTATATACACACCCGAGAGAACTTTCCTTTCATTTTTAAGGAGGAAATATTACTACGAAAAAGAAAAAGCATTGCCGAAACTTCTCTATAAGGTCCCTTCTATTACCAACCTTTGATTTTATGAATTAAAAAATAACACAAGAATCCTCTCGAGGAACCCTTAGACCCCCTTTTAGTAAGAGAAAAAGAAGAACCTGCGAAGCTTCCTATTTTCTATATAGTGACAGCCCTGCTTTACTTAATTTGTTATGATATGACGAGAAATTTGAGTTCTGCTAGATTATCTTATACCGGTTACAATTAGGAAAAGGCGGACTTCTGTTATTTGGAAATTGAATTTCCCTTATCTAAATTCCTCGTAAACTAAGAAAGCAAATACTTTACTAAAGCATTGCTGTGAGTATCCCTGTTTTGAATTGTGAAAAAATAAAGACAGGTTCTAATAAAAGGATACTGAAACCCCACGAAAAATTAAGAGATGGGGAATCCCAGCATATAAACGAGCACTGACGTGTGCGAGGGCGTATGAAAACAGCTACCTCCTTTCTAAAGGAATTCCTGAGGAAAAGTTATGCCGGGAATAAAAAGAAGAAAAGTAAGTAAACGAGATTAGAGAAAACTTTAGTGTATAATTATGCGGGATTAATCTTTAGTCTGGGCCATACATAATATGTAAAAAAACGACTTGACAAGCTTATAACTTTAAATTAAAAGGTAGACACTTTATTCTCATTATATATATGTGGGGTACCCTGTAGAGTAGATTGGGCAATCCTTATATTACTAATCTTACAGTTATAGCCAGTTGCGGAAGAACCCGGTTTTTGTTTTTAGTTACTGTAGATCTTTGCGGCGGAGGGCCCTTAGAAAAGAAATTTAGAAAAAGGATTCGGGAAGCGTCTATTAAGGGTTTTGTAAAGAGTTAAAATCTCTAATCTAAAAGCAGTTAGGTACTTTTTAGGTTAGGGCATAAGACTCATAGTGATTTAATCAAGAAAAGCCTGGCAAAAAATCGAAGTGGAATCCCTCCGAGTATATCCGGGTTGTCCCGTTATTAGGTTACCCTTTTACTCAGAACTAGAATTTTTTATTTGTTAGGTCTGCGGGTTTCTCAGCGGATTCCTATGAGTTTTGTTACTGTATCGGAGTTTATTACATTTTATACTACTGCGGCCCCCTTTTTAAATATTCCTAGTTATTACTAGACTTTCTATAGAAAACGTGTTCCTTCCTCTACCATTTGCAAAAACCATAACAGGAGTTGGTACATAAAAGGGATAATTAGATTTACACGATTACTTTAAATACAAAATATGAATACCTTTACTTTAATTGTAACTTAACACTAGGAAAAGGAACACGTATATACAGCAAACTTCTACTAATACTAAACTAGAGCGTGGCAGAGCAACTATAAGGGGATCCTTCTAATTAGGAAAGCTCTCAAAAATGAATCTTAGGTTACCTGTACTAAGCGGGTGCTCCTTGGTTGATAGACAAAAATAAGGGGGCTCTTAAGAAAAGTGGCATATTTCCTATAAATTGCTATGGATTGATTAGGAACGCAGGGATACCCCAAAAATCTCGGACAACTCCTACAAATAGAAAATTTTTGCTGTATAAATCCATGTTATAGCATAAGATTTTAGTAAAACCCACGGGATCCTTTTTCCCGAGTTTGTGTATCTTTTATTATACTTTTCGTCTAGATTCCGCACTCCCCATAAAAAACTTTTAACTTCACAAAAACCACTTTAGAATTCCTTTACTTAAATTACAGCAATAAAATAGACTCACCGCAAAGGTGCGATAGCCCTCGGATTTCTCGGAGCTGGGCCACGTATCTTACTTACAGAGAAGCTTTTTCAGGACTTAGAAATATAGTCAACAAGCGCAATCTCATACTTGATTTTAGTTAATGTTAAATCCACCTACGACATATGGGCTAGCTCGCTTTGCTGTATCTGAAAGACAACCTATTATATAGGAGCAGTCGGTCTTACTCACAATGTAGGTTATTCTAGCAAAAAAGAATAGGAATTGTATCTAATTTTAAAGTTTGCCTACGTTCAAGTTAGGTGCAAGGCGTAAATTAATGATTTTTACAAAACTGATACAGGTGTACTCGCAATCAAGGAATACCTTGTAAGGAAATACAAGTAGCTCCTTTTATATACCACAACTTTAGGAATTTAGTAGCTTGTATAGAGTCTATAATAGATGCATCGGGAAGGAAGGATTCCCTTGTAAGTCTTAAGACTAGAGTGATTTTTTCTGTATTAAATTTAAAAAGGGGTCCCTGAGTCCTTGAGAAGAGTTTTTAAAATGTAAACAAGAGTATATACTCCAAAAGTACTAATGGAAGCGAGGGACAACCTTTATTTTATAAGGATTCCTTAACTTTTAAAAAGTGCTGAAGAGATTTTTTTGTAACAAGTTTAGGCTGTTATGCTTATAGCCCGAAAATACCAGATAGAGATTTTACAAAGAAGAGCTTGGAATAAAACAGCAGGAATTCTTAGAATTACATAGGAGGTTTTTAATTCACGATATAGGTTTTTATGTCATAGAAAAGCTTAAGTTAATTATAATGCCCAACAATCTGGGTCCTTTCCTAAAAACGGAAACGGGGTTTTTCCTTTCTGCTCGTAGGATATAGAATAAGTTCTCATCTTTGTTAGATCTTTGTAGAATCCACAAGAAAAGATGTAGTATGTATCTACTTAGAGTCCTTTGCCGCTATTAGGAAGTCTATCTTATTTAATTAGAGTTGTCCTTCTCGATAATAACCCTTATTACATAGACTTTTGTTAGAAATACATTAGGTATTACAACTACTTTTTGATTTGAAGAGAGGGGCGTTTTCTGGAAATACCGGGAATCTTAGTAGATGTTAGACAGTTCAAGTTATAAGCGAATCAGAGTCCTGTAAAAGTCTCCTTTTTAGTACTAAGTTTTTAAGACGAAATCCCTTATTATATACACCTAATCATAAAAATGAGCAATAACTAACATTCCAATATGGTCGTCGCCTTACCGATATAATTTAGTACGAAATGAAATATAATAGAAAGTTACCCTTTTTAACAGCAAGATCGGGAAAAGCATCCTTTTGAGATTTGACCGCAGTCACAGGTTTATAAGGACTTTTGCTCTCTAGTTGACGCGATTCCAATCCTTAATTTAAGAATACTCGGTTTAAGTTTTATTCAACGAAGCTATTTCTATATTCCAGTTCGCTATGACCTTCTGACCTAGAACGAGGATTTCAGAAATAGAATAGGGATTTTTCTGTCTTAAAACGTTAAAAACGCAGTCAAAAGAGCTTCTAGATTTACTGAGATAGTATTCTTTGGCCGCAATTTGAATTCTTACTAAGCATTCAGTAGGGATCAAATATTAAAGATATTTTACGAATTTCCTATTTATATAAGTTCTACTCTGTGTATAAATTTCCCGACATTTTTTGTTATACTATAAAATATATACTGGACATATTCTGCACGTCTAGGCGGTACCGTTCGTGATGTTTCTTATTAGTCTTAGTTTTGCTATCCTTTGTTGTAAGGAGACGCCCCTCCCTAGGGAGCTTTTCCGTACTCTATAACGACTCAACTGCTTTCAATATCAAGTTTTTAGATCTATGCTCTCTTATTCTAACTATATTAATTTGAGGAAACTCCTGTACTAATTAAATTTGTTTCGTTATCTATTTCAGCTAGAGTTATTGGTTCACATAACATATAGACGAGTTTTTTGGGTTTAACACCTTAAGGGGGTATATAAGAATATTTAACCAGGGTATCCTTGTAGTTGTTTTTTACTTTAAAGAAAGATTTACAGCAATTTTACCACTCAAAAAGCCCTTACTTTTTATTTATACTTAAGAGTTCCCCTATTCCTTATCCTTACAATCCGATTATAATCCGAAATAGGAAACAGAGGAACACTCCTTTACTTTTTTAACTTGCGAAAATACTAAAAGCTACAATAAAAACTTTTTGTATAAATCTTTAAAAGAAGCCGCCTTTTACCAAGTCGGCGGAAAACCATTCACAGACTAGGGGGCTGCTAGACATCTTAATTAAAAGATTCATAGGAACATTCCCTTAAATAAAAAAGAAAATAGGAGACTAACTTAAGCTTCAATTTATACTACAGGATGCTACGGCGGAACACGGTCCTCCATTTGTGATAGTACGGAAATACGGAAGAATCAGATTAACAGGATTTCCGTTATTGATTGCACTTTTTGAACTAAATCTTCGGCACAGTAAAGGGAACTTCTCTTTTTTTTATAAAAAGAGTTCAAGTTCTTGTTGAACACCGGGTTAGGGAAGAACTCCTATATGTGTTCTTGTAACCTCATTTGTTCAGGAAGTGTAAAATCTCAAGCTTGTACCTTAAGTCAAAAAAGGGGACTTATGAGTTACATATTTGTCGATTCTTACCTTAATAAATAAGCCTATACTAAAAATTCAGAACAAGGCTTTTTATACTACTCGTTAAAAACTCAAATTCATGTGTAATTTAAATAAAGAGGTAGGGACCCTGTTGATGAGAACTAAAGAACCTAAAAATTTTCCGCATTTTAATCTCTTATTTATATATACAGCTCTAAATTCATGGCATTTGACGAACCACTTTAATTAAATTAAAGGATTCCTTTGAAACTTTCTTTAAAATATGACCGGAAGGCCCTCGACTAGTCTACCTATACCCATCTTATTTTTCTGATCTCCTTGATCTTAAGTGTGAAATCAAGTAATAAGGGCCTGTAAGTAGTAACTAATTTTAGGGTAGATAGTTATTAGCTTACCATGCCTAGTCTATTAAAAGATTCTTAAGGAAAGAATCCTACAAAGGGGCTTCTGACCTTGCTTGATATAAAAGGATATTTGGTTAAAATTTCCGAGCATATATAATTAATAAGGGGACCTATTCGTAGATACTTAAGTCTACTCGCCAAGTTTCTCAGCTAAAGGTTCCTTACGGGAACATAAAAATCAAAGTTCATAACCGGGGGATCTTTTAGAAAGATAGACTGACTTTTCGGCGAAAACTGCGGATTACACGGGGGTTCTTGGGTAACAGGCTTTTCTTTTGATGTATTACACAAAACCGGGTTCAAATAGCCCCTTTTTAGTACTTCGTGAGCTAGATCTTTAAGGAGTGACTGCTATTTTCCTAGACTTGTTCTTACTAAAATTGTTATGTGCGTTGAGTTGCACATTTTTTGCTGTAAATTGTTGGTCAAGGATGCTACTTAAGAGGACAATTCGACTAAGCATGTCAGCCCCTGCGTCGACCTTTTTGTTATGGACTGTAGTTTTGCACTCGATTCATTGTTGAGCAAGCTTATATATAATATATAACAAAGCCCTCGCACTACGCAAGGTATCCCCTTCTTTAAGTTCCCACGGATAGTCATTTTCTATTTATTATCATAACAACAAGCCAAACAAGGTTCTAGTACAGTTAGTTTGGTGGATCTTTTCCTGCTTTACGTATTGCGCTTTGATAAATTTAGTTGGATAGTTAGACTAAGTAAGCCAATCAATCCCTTTCCAAGGATTCTGGATCCAGCTCAGTAGTTTTCCTTTTCTACTAGTTAATACCGGTTATTATAAAGCTGTTTTTATACCAAATGATACCAATTAAGATAAAAGTAAGGACGCTATAGCTATGTAAACACAAGCTTCAGATCAAAAAATGACATTAGAATGGGAAATTCTCAAAGAGAAGTACCCAAAGGTTCAAAGTCCTATTACTTACACTTTAAACTAAACGAGTGCTGCCTAGTAATAAGCCCACAACCAGAATTCAACAGCATCCTTTGAAATTGAATACTAAACAGATAGGTTAGACTTGAAAAGAAATGGACAAAAGGAGAACATCCACAAGACGCGGGTTTTCTCGGTTACAAACTAGTTAACACTTCTTAGGCATAAGACTGATAGACAGGTGCTCTTTTAAGCACGGGTAATAGAATCGCTACCTATATTAATTAATAAACAACCGGAACCAGGAGTATCTTATGTAGTATGAAATCTACTTTATTTATTAAGTTAAATTTCTTTTAAAGAATCCTCTTAAGATTTGATTGAAGTTCCTACTTTGGTAACCCGTTTTCCTATAATGGCTTTTGCCTATCTCAAGACTCTGAAATAAAATATAAGAAGGAATCTTTGGAACTTCTAGAAAAGGTTCTAGGACTCCTAAATCGCACTCGCGCAGTCCTTTTTTTGTTAGGTAAGCCTAAATAGGCTTACTCCTTAGGGTTTCACCTTCATTCTGCTGTTCTAGTTTATATATAATCCAAGCATCTAGTTCAACAATGTCACTTATATCGTTATATTCCTTTGTTAGTAAAAACTAATTGAAAAAGGAATTCGGGATATTGAGGTTATATTGTTGAGTAAATAAAGCATAGAATACGAAAAAGCTAGTGACACAAAAAATTTTAAGTGCTTTTGAGAAAGCGCCTGAGTTCCCTTTACCTTTTTGAGTCTCTTAATGATATAATTAAAAAGAGAGTCTGCTCCTACTCTTTAATACATTTTAATGCTTAAAAGGAACCCCGATTAGAGTAAAATCGAGCAATAGCTAAAAATCAAGTCATCCGAGGGAACTACACTGTAAATTAAATAAAGTTCACCAACTTTAATAATACGTAGAAATTTTTTAGGAAGTGACCTTAGATTTCGTTTACTTCACATGGAACCAAGTCAATTTAATTGCAAGCGGCTTTTTACTGTTAATCCTTAGAGAGAGCTATATACTACAACCAGGTAAAGAATTAAAAAAGTTTAGTCTCTTATACTTATATAGGTAGGGCCTTCTATTATATCGTATAGGAAAATTTACAAACACGCGTTGTGAATCCAATGTGATTCTATTTTTGTTAGTGGAAGGAATAAAATATTGGAATTTTTCGGGATTAAATTGTTCAGTTAGTTACAGTAAAGATAGTGGTTCGAAATCTTGCATGCAGTATAACGCACGTCAAAAATAATAGAAGCCTCTGTGTGAAAGTAGTATACTGTATATAGCGTCACTTTTATTTTAAGGAAACGCAATGTGTCGATTTTGTTTGCTTTTTTGTTGTTAGAAAGAAAAAAGAGTAATTCATTAAAAGCAGACCGAGTTTTTGCAATAAGTTATAGGGTCCACTTACTTATAGTACTAAGGAGCTTTATTTTCTTCTAGTTAATGCTTTCGTTTTGGCTATGCTGGATTTACATATTAAGAAAAAGTGATATACACAACTTATGAGTACTTATTAAAATAGAGTTTTCCTTAACTCGACTTGAACCTACGACTTGAGATTCTTAGAAGCGGTGTTCTAACCACTCGAAATACAAAAAGCTCGCTAATAAACTATACTTACTACATTCGAATTACTATAACTAGAGTATACAGGATAAGCTAAATCTATCTAAGCAATTTCCAATCTAAAGCCCAACTCCTCTCTTCGTTCAGACAAGATAAACTAACCTCTCGAAGTGCGAAGTGAGTAATAGTAATACAGCAAGGAATGCCCCTACCCTAACAATTAGAATTATCTCGTACAAAATCTTAGGAGTAGGTACAGGCTGCAATAAGACTAGCTAGGTCCATAGGACAAGTAGCATTACGATTACGGAGAGGTTCGTTTAGCTTATAAGAAAGCAGTAGAAAAAGGTATTAAGCAAGGGAATATTGCTCTTTCTATTTCTGTGAAAGTTCATAAATTTCTTATGATAACTCCTTTATTAATTACATTACCTCATTTCCTTGGTCCAAAAGACTCAATACTACTAGTTAGGGTTTACCCCTTTTTTAAAACCAGAACTTGAAATAAAGATATTGCACACCTCTTGAGCAAATACTTTCTCTTTTTTGCTTACAAACCCAACGCGTTTATATATAAAATTCCATTTAAAGTATAACCAGGAACTCCTCTAGTCTGGAATCTCCTTAATAACTAACTATCTCTTAGAAATCCCTTTGATTGATGTTTACTTTACCATTAAAAACAAGGCAAGCTTTCCTTGAATTTAAGAAGTGAATTACCCACCAGCAAAGAACTGAGGGGCACTTACATTTAAAGTTTTTACGTGAATAGTTTTTGAAATGTGAAGGACAACAAATTGTTATAGAACAATACCCGAGTTTATACAAATCCTTGCTTTTATCGACAGTTTAGCTACCCAGGGGCTTTCTTGGAATCCAGATTTTATATATAATTCAGACAGGATTCGCTGCAGAGACAGTAAGGGAACTGACTTTTTAAGGCTTAGATCCTTGGTTAACCCAATTCCTTGCTATTCTAATTCTAGAGTTGACGACTTCACTTAAACAGGATCAGGAAGAATAACGTACTATCTATTACACTCTAATAATTATTAAGATAGCGAATACAAAACAAGAACTAGTATTACTATAGATATATTAGCTAAAATGAAGTATAGGCTGCAACAGGAAGCCCCAAAAAGACCCGTTTTTGTTAAATGCCGTGCATAGAATAGAGAGGATGCCTATGAAAATATCTAACTTGAACCTTTCGTTTTCCTAGAAAAATAGCTCCTTTTTAAAACCCTAAAAAGTCGAAATGTTAGGTAGCCCTCTCACTCGTAGAAAAGCGTTAAAATGGGATCTCAAGAGCCCGTGTTAAATTAAAGACAACAATTTCGCAAAATAAAAAATGAGCTAAGCCCGAGTAGAAAGTGTTGACTTGATAGAATAAGAGAGAACGAGAGTCCACAAGGAACCGGATATAAAGTAGAGCGGGGATCCTTTTCGGGAGCGAGAAGGGTGTGAGCTTTAAGAATCCTTGGAGAAGCAGAATATTTTGGTTACTAACGAGAGGATTTATCGAAAAGGGGGAAGCTTACGATAGACTAAATCGGAGATTGGTTAAGAGTTTTAGAAAAGAGTGATAGGTATAAGAGAAGAATCCGCTCAGTAAGGTTTCCATCCTTATATCCTTTTGTTTCAGGAGACTTTACTATAAAAAAAGAAATTGAAGAAAGCTAGCCATCAAAAGTGGAGGACTCCCTTCATTTGAGCCATAAATCGAATAAATGTGAGAAAAGAGTATCCCTGAGTGTTGCGTTGCATTTCCCTTAATAAGTTTCTATAAGAGAGTGCAGAAGGAAATATTATATACAGTTTAAAGAAAAACCAAAGACCAAAAAGAGAGCCAAGAAAATCTCATGAAATCGCTATCTTTCCTTTCTCCTTATATAAGTCCCATTTCTATAGGAGAAGTTGGCCCCTTCTTCGTAAAATTGTTTGCTGTTAAAAGTTGAATTATATACGTTTACGTTGGAATGAAAAGTATAATACAATAACAATACCTAACTAATAAATACAATAATTATAGAAATTATAGAAAACTCTCTATACTAAACTTCTCTCCTTACAAGAATAGACTTTTCTAGATAAGGAATGCAGTAGGTACACTAAGTTTAGGCAACAGGGCCCGTAAGAAACTACCCTTAAGATAAGAGTACAGGTTATACGAGGACTCCTACTAAGACAGCTCTAGCTCCTATGCCGGTATACTTGCAAAGACTAAGCTATTGAGAGGGAAAAGAAGTAGTACAAAAAGTGAGTTCAGGGTTTTAAGGATTTCAAATACGAAGTCAGTCATAAGGAATTTCTAAATTTATAGAAGATAGTTTACAAGTATTAATATTAAAAGTACTGCAAAGGCAAAGATAGGGTATCAAGACTTCTAAAAACAAAGAAAAAGGCGACTACTCCTAGACGAGATTTTCTATGACTTAATCCTGGGTTTCCTTTTTTTAGGCTTTTTAAAAGAAAGTAGTTAAGACGACTCGAACCTCCGCCTCTGACATTTCCTATTAAATTACCTTTCTCTACTGAATTCTTCTTGTCATAAGAGTATTAGGTATAGTTTATGATATAAAATTTGAAGTCCTAGATTCGCTAGCTATTCTTCGATGCACTCACCATTAATTAAAACAAGGCTTTCTGCGGAAGTCGACCCTTTAAACTTTTATAAGCATCACCAAAAGTCAACGAATAAAAGGAATAAAGGACAAATTTAGAGTTCTTATTTAACATATTAAGTTCAGCTTAAAAGCCCGTATCCTATAAGAAAAAAAGTATGATAAACTCTTGTGTATCTCTCCATGAATCCAGGAAAGTTTGCGCAATTATTTGTACCATAGCTACCCGCTTACTCGGATTTGCCTAAATCCTACTGGGTTTTAGAAAACCTGGGGATGACTGCTTTAGTGGATCCTTGAAAAGTCTGTAAACTAGGTCTATTCTGGCGTTATAAACGTTATAAATAAGTATGCTAATTAAATATGCTAATTAAAAATGAAATTTTATTTGTACTCCTACCTTTCAATTTTGAAATCTACGAAATGATTAACACTTGAGCTCAATTTGCCTTATAAGTAATACTATTCGGAACTTCCTACTTCATACTGAAAGATTCTGATCCGCTCCTATATAGAGTCAGTCTATAACAAACAGGATACTAATTTCACAAGATGACTCACTTTAGAATAAAGCTATCATTCATGAAAATACCTTGGCTATACATTTTTTTTTAGTATCTTTCCTGAAACAGAAGAACTAAAGTAGGGTCGCTCTAGAACTAGAAAAAGAAGTTCTATCCGCTTTCTGAGATCAATAAGGTAAGAGTAACATAAGCCTTCACTCCTAAAGCTTTGGTCAAAAATGAAGGGATTGCCAACAGTAAAAAGGGAAATTCATATAAGGAAAGCTTGCTTTAACACCTTCCTTCCTTCCAGACTTATTCCAAATTATTTTACTCCGGGTTTTGCTAAGATAAAGGGTCTCCCTAGCTTAGGCCTTAGAAGAAGTATACTACGAGGTAGACCTTCCTGTTTATACAAAGTCAAATCTCAAATGGCAGTCCGCCTCATTTTTTTAATACTTTATTAATACGGCTTCCTATGTTATCATTGTTATACTAGTAACCGCATACCCTTTACTACCTGGACGATGTAGCATTAAGAAACAAAAAGCTTTTCTTGGTCAATAACACTAACGGCGGCTTCTACTCGTTTTTAGGTACGTACCCCCTAGATTTTCTTTTACTGAAGCAAGCATATTGTTGGACAAGCGCAGCTAAAAAGTCGTCCGTGGAAACTCGGGATTTTCTTTAGTCAGGAGAGTCTGATATTCTAATTAATATTCTAATATAAAGCTGGGGGGTGATTATATACTAAAGTAAAGAAATCGCCAGATAGAATTTTTAAGTAGAATATAAAGGATACCCATAAAAGGAATTACTTTCCATTTGAGCAGTTTTACAAAATAACTTTGATATTAGTACCTAAAATAACTTAGTAATTTTAAAATATGCGCTTACAAAACAAAGAGGATAAGCAACGGGGACACTAAAAGATACGATACTAGATTCCAGATTTGATCTTTATAGTCTTATCTTACGTATCTTTTTATCTATCATATTGTACTTGCATAGTTATCTGGGAACCCTAGGTTTAGCTGCTTATTTATATAGCAACACGTATAAAACTCTATTTTAATTTTTTGTAATGGATATGAATTTGAACCAATAAATTTTATTATGATAGACTTGTAATTGATGCCTGGACTTTTAAATGTGGTAATGCCAGATCGACTTTGTACCGAGTTTCCTTACACCAAACTAGCGTACGTCCACCGAACACCCGTGTTATTAGTATATCTTTGGTACTTACAAGTTTTGAGGAGATTATAGTTTTTATTTGCGCATAACCTAGTTTTTGGAGCTAACCCCCAATTATCTTTATGAAAATTTTTTGCAAGAGTTCACGTATCAACCCTTATTTACGCTGCAATTAAGGGAGTTACCAGCCTAAGGGTAAGGGCCTAGCTGGACTTCCCTTATTAAAATGTGATATTCCTGCTTTTATAAGAAATAACCCGAAAAAAGTTCTTCTTTATTACTCTATATCTAACTTTTAGCTTTTAAACTAATTATTATACATAGCAGGACTAGACTCAAAACTTCAGGTAATACTGAAAAGTTTAGACCTATATCGAAAAAACAAGAAATTTACGGAATCCAATCGGTGAACTACGCAGTAATTTGGTAGTGAACAACAGTAGAATCAGAATCACTTAAATAGATATACCTTGCCTTGCCAATATCGTATATGCTACTATACTGGATAAAGGAGGGCCGTTTCCATGGTAAAGCGAAAGAATTTAAAAAGAACTGCTAAAGGTTCAAATATTCTTAGTACAAGATTTAAGCAAAGAAATATCTAACGGTTGCTATAAACATAGCGATATCCAAGGCTTTTCTATTTACGACGGGAGCTCCCGACTTAGGTTTTGACTTTAAATGTACACCCCCCTTTTATAGTAATTGTATACTAAAGATCCGCCCAACCCCGAGAAAATAAAAAAGAAGGACTTCTCAGTTAAGAAGTTTTAAGTTAATACTTATTTCTACCGTCCTAAAAGAAAACCTGATCCTTGTACTTAAAACGATGCAGGGAAGGTTCTTCTGCCCAGGTAAAATGACTTGTATCTCTATAACCCTGTATCTCAATTTAGGCTACTAGCATTATATGACCGATATAATATACCTTTGGGTGCTTTAGTAGACAGTAAAACCCCGGCTTATTTTGCAGGGTCTTGTTACATTGAAACGGAAACCCTTGAACAAAAGACTTCTTCAAGAGGCCCAAATACCCCAAGCTACAATACAAAGAGAATAGAGTGCCCCATCTCGGGAATTTCATTTAAGTCATGCTTTTAAGGATTCGTACACTACCCCTAGTAAAGGGTCCTGTTTAACATAAGTAATTAGTAAAAGCCTTGCGTTCTGAGATCCTCAAAAAGGGAGCCCTATACAATCCAGAGTAATAGAGTAAGAAAGACTTAGGAAACGGGGAGCCCCCAGTAATAGAGACCTGTTACTCGCGTTGTGCTGCCCAAATCAAAAATACCCAGGATTCCTTTACAAAGAGTCTTAATCTCTATAATTTTCTCTAAGAAAAGCCCCAAAGTACCTAGGTATCTAAGAAGGCTTGGCTCTTTATAGACGCCCCAAGTCCCAATTTCTCTAGAGCTCTTTGTATTAGCTAACCCTTTCTTTTGGTATAATCAAAACTAACTATAGTATACTAATACTTTAAATAAATTAATAGCCCCATAAGCTTAGATTAAGGGATACGTACCTTGGCACAGTTTTGTCATTAGAATCAATTTTATAGAATAGCTCGGCTTTTTAGTATAAATAATAGATTCTCTTATTAAAAGGAAAATCTCCTCCTTGTTAAAAAAGCTGTAACTAATTAGAATTCGTCGGTTCAAATCGTATTGTTACTATATACCTGTTCATATATAACTTTGAAAGCTGCGTAGAAAAATCCTGTTATTCCAAGCTATAAAAACCCTAATCTTGTAAAACTACATAATGATTCGAAAAAACCTCCCCCTCCTTTTTAGCTTTTTAGGGTTCCGCAATAGCTAATTTAACAGAGATACTAGGAAGCCCTTGCCTTTTTGAGAAGGTGCTGTCTGCTTCGCACAAGCATTTAGGAGTAAGGTACAATCGAGGTGTTAATTTCCTCTATGAAATTGGAATTTTGACGATAAATTTAGAATGGGTGTCCTAGAATTTCTCGATGTCAAAGCAATTCGATGCAACAAACTAATCGGGTCTTATCTCACTCGAAAGATTGTAGAAAATGCAATTCAATTTATCTGGGTTTTTAATAACTTAGTTTTTACCGACAGGGTCCTAATCTGTTCCTAAGATTCCTCTACTAAAATTTAGAAAATGAAAGATAGAGTACTCTTCAAAAAGCATTTATCCGGCAAACTTAGTGCCTGTATTTTATTGTTAGGTCGTTATATTACTATAAGCTTCACGGATCAAAAAGGGTTCCTTTGGCTTTATACTTTGTGTTAGGTTCGCCTTGTTAATATAAAAAAGGGTTTTTAAACGAGCTAGGTTTGGGTAAAAGATTATATAGCAAAAACTTGAGTCAAATTCTAACAGGAGAGTGCCTAGAAGCAGCAACTCAAAAAAAGGTAGACTTAAAGAGAATAGATCCTGTTTAGCTGTAGCATAAACTAAGACTCTTTAAAATCAACTTTCTGGTACAACAAAGCAAGACGGGAACCTAATTAATATGCTTTTCATGAAACTTAACTTATAAGTAAGTACTTGTTTACCTCTCTCTTAGGGGTCCTCTTGAGAAATGGAATTTTGACTTTTGTAGACTACTGCGCACTGAGTAATAAGGAAACTAATAGGACTGAGATGTAGATTTATCAGGCTGTTACAAAGTCCCTTGGGATATTGCTTAGATTAAAAAGGCAGAAAACTTACTTAAAGTTTTTTTGAATTGCTTCTAGTTTGGGGTGGGTACTCCTGCCTTAGATTTTTGAATTTCGACTAAAGATTCTTTTATCCCCGCGAAAAGGAAAAGCCTTGACAGATTCTTTGTTGTTTGACTTACCCAAAACTAACGGGAAATTACTCTTTTAGTAAATTCAGTGTGTGGGAAAAGGAAGAAAAGGCGGGGATTCTTTACTTTGTCATGGAACTGGAAAAACTGACGCACTAAGGAGAAATGAGATTAGAGCTCTCGATTTTCGGGAAAAGCAGACTAACCCATATAGAATGTTACTATATAAAATAGAAAATCCTTATAAAAAGGAATTCTTCCTTGGCAAATTGAGTGGGCTTTGCACAAAAAAGACCTTTATAAAAAGAAAGTTTTAGTGCAGTACTTTTTTTTCGAAAAGAAAGAAGCTCACAACCAGTAGGGGCCTTTCGACAATAATAATGAATCACAATCTCTAAGTTTAGTCTCACATGAGTACTAGAGTCCTTTTACGGCCTCTCATATCCAAGTTCTTGTGTAAGTTTTACAGATATTTTAGTATAGATCTATAGAAATTCCTATGTGAAATTTCCTTTTTTAGTTAAACTTCTATTTAATATAAGATAAGGGTATCTTACTTGCGGACCCCTTTGATTCTAAGGTTTCAGTATCTTATAATTACAGGATTTGAGTCTGAACTTCTACTTGTTTCCTTTCATATTTGAGAAAACTTTCCCCTACGTATATAAACAGAAAAGGGAACCCTACCAGGTGAGGTGAGCCCCCTTTTTTACCGGAATTTGGGGGGTTCTTTTACATCACTAAAGCTATTAGTATGGTATACAGGCGCGCAAGAGAAATCCATTCTCTCTTTACCCTTAGGGGTTCCTGGAGTTACTACAAGTAAAAGCTAAGGGATTCCATCTGTATTAGCTGGGCATTCTCAAGTAAGGGCTTTCATTCTGTCTCTATAGTAATTCCCTTGTATTGGAGTTGAGAGGCATTAGCATTAGACACCCGCAAAAGCCTAGATTCTTTTACGATGAAATGAAACCGGATTGTGTGCCCTTTAAATTACCTTATTTCTTCAATTCTGGTATCGATTAAGGTGTTTTTTCTTGTATATCTCGGAACTTTTCTTTAGTTTTCATGCATAAAAGGTGCCAATTCTATATTATGAGGATTAACCACCCAAATTCCTTTTTGTATTTGAGAAAGGGAAGTTTGAGGAGAGCTGCTACTACTTCCCCTTAATTACCTTTGAGATCTTTGACTGGGATTTCCTTAGAATTCTTAGAATTAGCACTTGATATTTAGCAAAGGCCAGCCAGAACTATTGTAGCTGTTGAGATGGAATAGATAGCCAAATTGCAAATAAAGGACTTTATTCCTTAACTTGAGTTTATGATACCTGAGCTTAGAGTTTCTAGTCTAATGGGAATATACTGGAAAACCTTTGATTGAAGTCTAATAACTGAAAGGTAAGTGCAGCTACTGTTGCTAAACTCTTAGGAAGTGAAAGCAAGGGAGAGCTTATCTCAGCAGAGAGAATCCAATCTAGATAGAAGGCTAATAAAGGAGTTTTAGAATTTCACTTCTTATTGTGAGGCCTGCCGATAGCTAAAGGGAAGTCCAACCAACTTCTTGGTAAAGCTAGTAATTACTAAAAGGGTACTCAGGCATGGATTCTAATAATTGTAGCTCTTTGGTATGGATTCTTGGTTGCTTAAACTCTCGGAAGTCGCTGAGTAAAACAGGAATTTCTCTTTTGGAGGATTTTTTGAAAGAGTTCCCTCAAGTAAAGCTTATTAAAAAATACACTTCCATTTCTATATTTTCTTAATTGCTTTTAAAGTATCCATTCCTAAACTAAAAGGGCCTGTGAATTGAGGATAATAAGAGTTTTCTTATGACTTTAGGAATTGGAACCCTAGAAACAAAGGTATCGCAGATAAGCAACTCCTAACATAAACAAGTAAGACTAACAACCTACCTTACTGCGCAAGATCTTTCTGTTATTAGACTGACTTTTCAAGGTCATGGGAATTCCTCAATTGACCAGTTAGCAAGTGATGGTTTATTAGTGTTTGAGTTTCAAGGACTTACTTCTATTGACCAGCTTAGGCAGACTTTTAGTAGTTGGAGGTGGTACAGAGCTTACAAGGTTTAGCAGCAGGCGTTCTATTTAGGATGACATGATTATGAGTTTAGGTTAGGGATCCTTATAGGTCAAGAGGAGTTCCTTAGCTTAGTACGGAATAGAGGGTCTATTCAGAGAAGATATTAGTGGGAGGGTTCCTAAGAAGAAGGTAAGAAAGAGTGTTCGGAGGGTTAGGGTCTTCCTTGGCTAGCAGGCTTTCAAAGAGTTTGGTTATTAGGTTAGTTGTCAGGGAATTGTTGGGTTAAGGATGAGTATAGTTTGGTTGGTCATAAAGGGATACTACTTGCTAGAGATCGAGTTATGGTTAATAGACATATTACCGATTTCCAAAGAAGGGTTCCTTAGTCGGTCGGTGTGGGATCCTAGTAAGAGTGTTCCTTAGAGTTAGGAGATAGAAAAGTTTATAGTGTTCGACTGAGAAGAGTTGCTTATTAGTTGGATGGCATTCCTAAGAAGAGGAGATTCGAGAGGGACTCTATTCTTAATGTTCCTTCTTAGTTAGTTTAGAGTAAGTGGATTCTGAGTTACCAGTAAGATTATCTATTAACTATTCATAATACCTTCTTTTGCTTAGGTTAAGGAGAGACCTGCTAGCTCCTTAGATTCCATGGATTTTAAGGATGAGAGATTACAGGTTAAGAAATAGAGAGAATCCCTTAATTAAACTGATAAGTAAGACTTGGACGTTAAAGAAGTTGAGTTGGAGTTTAGACTGTGCAATGAATAGCGAATTGACTCTATTTGAGCCCTTGCTAGACCCTTGTCTTGTGCATTTTAAATGAAATTGAGAGGTATGCGGAATTACATAAAACCCCATTAATCAAAAAAAAAAAAAGGGGAGACTCCGTTTTTATAATATAGAAATAAACGAAAATAAGAATTCCTAGAAAGATTTTGGGAATAAGGTTTAATTGCTTAATAGAATAGTTTTGCCTCGGAATAAAAGCCTTAAAAGTCAACCTTCTATGGGAAGCCCTAGCTGCATAGAGAGTGTCTTTCCCTCTGTTGAGAATCTTATATCTACTCTTTTTTGGCTGCTTATCCTGTATCAGATTGCCCAGACTTAAACAAACTTCTGTACCTACTTCAATTTGTGAGTTACGTTACTTCATAGAGAGTAGACTTAAGAGGAAATAACTTGATGATAAACAAACCCTTGTAGAAAACGGCTTCGAGAAATCCAACCCCAAGCAGCTTACTAAGGGTAAAGAATCACCGCCTTTTGCTAAAGTCATATAATATAAATTCTTTATAATGCCTTTTTCTTATAGAGGTTTGTTATAACCGGTAAATAAGGAGATATCGAGGTAAAGCATAGGGATATCGGTCTGAATAAGGTCTAGTACTTCTCGTGTTACTTGTTTTATAATGAAATAAGGAACCCCTTTTTATAAATTTTTATAGCTATTCTATAAGGGGACAGTTAGAAAAATGAATTTAAGGTTTTCCGTAAAAAGAGTTTAAATGCAGTAATCTCAAGAATCTAGGGTAACAAAAGAAGCAGGTTATTAGGTATTAAGTTACAGAAGTCAATAGAAGGTGCGATTAGAACCCTTTTTGTAGCTAGTGTATTCCGGTTATAAGGGGTTGCGGGAATATAAAGACTAAAAATCCAGTCTGAATGAGGTATGATATCTAAGAGGAAAGGCCTAGCTCAGAAGGGTGTAGCTTCAAAAATCAGTCTAGGTACAGGTACAGAAAAGTAAAGGTACGCAGACTGAGCAAGGTTTACAGGAGAGAGATAGCAACCCAAAGCGCTCATTTTTCTGTCATTGAATTTCTGACCGAAAAGGCATTCAAAATGTCTATTTTCTTTTTTTAATGAAAAAGTATCCAACCCATAGCCTACAAAGGGAAAGTGCGTGCTTTATTGATTTTCCATATAAAGCGAGCCTACTTTTTCAAAACCAGGAAGACTTTATTAGCTAAAAACCGGTTTATTCAATTTCTCGTAAGTAAATCTGAACACGAAAAAGTAGCTTTCTCCTCTGTAAAGATTTGCCACCCTTGAGAAATTTTATGTTTCATATAGAAGCAAAAGTTCATTCTTTTTAGAAACCCGTTTCTGATCATTAGAGCAATACCTGGCAGAATAGAAACAAGATCTTCTGTGTAAATTTCCATTACTATTACCAAAAAAAGAGAAGATTTTATAAAGTCTAGTTCAAAGTAGTTATACAATTATCCTATCTTTCCCTGTTCTTTTTTTTGATTAGCTGTTCTTGTTATAGTAGTTAGGTTATTGTACCGTACTCTTGTATTATAGTCTTATTGTATTCATTTTATTAGTATTTAAAGTTAGAATTCTTAATAGATAGTATAGAGCTAAGTTGTATCCGTGTCTTTATCGATAGTGAGTAAGCCGAATAGGTATAAGGTCAATCTTAGATTTTACTAAAAGCCAGAACAAGCCAGACCACAAAGTAGGCATCTTCCATTTCATACTTTTATGCCCGCTTAGAAAGAGATTGATAGCTCTGCGCTAAAACCTGTAAATAAGAAACAAAGGAACATCTGTTAACACTAACATTGGAACCCTTACCTTCCCCTCTAATCGATTAAAGTAAAAGAGTAAAGGAACCTGGTAATACAGATGAAACCGAACAAGCCTAACGTTCTAATCTAGAATAGCTTTTTCTGTGGTTTATATGCCGAGTTAGTGGGTTCATTCCGGATGTTTTAACAGGGCTTGTACTATAAAAGAAATAAGTATACTAACTATTAATTAAGAGGTACAATAAGGATAATTAATAAGTAGTAACAACTAAGCCAAGAAGGAGTTTAAACACCAGTTTCCTAGTAGCTTTAAAAGAAAGCCAGGGAACGTATAGATTAAGGAATTAACACCTTAGATGGAAGGGGGAGTACCTTGGATATTACAAGTTTTTACTATATTTACACTAAACAAGGAATCGAAGATATTTACAAAGTTTTTATAGTACAGATATCTAAAAGAAATAGGGCGGGCCGTCGACTGAGCTCCTTCTTTCTTTTGTCGGGATTGCCAGGACTTGAACCTAGGTCGCTACTTTCAAAAGAATGATGATGATTTGCCGAGCATAAAAAGCATTCTGGATCCGTTTAAACTACTAAACTTCAGGCATAAAATCATTTCTTAAAATTTTTATCAATGGAATATTCTACTATTAAGAGAATCTTTAGTACCAGCAACTAATTACAAAAACCTAAACTGCTTCTTAAAGCACCCTTGTACTGAACACGTAATGAAATCGAACTAAAATAAGGTATTGTTACCCGTACTTTAATATTAAAATATCTTTTTAGTGTAATTATTCAACAGCTGCGTAAAAGTTGTGATTAAAACGAAAGCTTCAGCAGATAAGAAATCCCTTCATTTTTAATTTAGATTGGTTCCAGTTTAGTCAAGATAAAGTTAGAACTTATATGCTTATTAAAATGAATATATTACCCCTGTCTTACTTAAAACTAAGGTCTTTCTTGTTTTACAAAACAGCAGTTAGTCATATATTACGTGGATAAGGGGCACCCGGTAAAAGACTCTACTTGACTTGAACAAAGTTAAGAAAGAATACTAAGTAAAAGGAGCTGCTTAAAGTCCTTTTAAATTGCGTTACTTGATACTATAGTTAGAGATATTGATCTATATAACTTAATCTAGGATTTCCTGTATCAGAAGTGCGAGAGTGCTTATAAAGCTGTACTTTTAAAGCCCTCATTTTACAGGATTATCTGCACCTTTTTTTGTGCTTAGCCGAGTTTTAGGGACCTTAAGCATGAACTTATTCCTGTTGGTGGGTACTAGCCTACAAAAATCTTCCTGAGTTATAAATCTTGTCGAAAGGGTCTCTAAAAAGAGGATTCCTATAGAAGAAAAGCATAGAATGAAAGATTTTACACAACTCCCTTAATCCGCACGAGTTCAATTTCCTTTTTATTCCGCAATAGACTGAGGAGTCAAAAAATCCACTATTAAAGCCTTAGTTATACACATTTCTCGAGGAAGACTTTTGCTTAATTTGTATAAGGATATACTGACTCTCTTTTGCTATTTAAAAGGGTTAGGGGTTGATAACATTTTCTGTTAAGTTATATTGCTAAGTCTTTTTTAGTAAAAGCAGAACTCTGGAATTAAGGCAATAGTGCAAGAATATTCAGGGTCTAAACTCTAATTACAAGTGCCCCGTACAAGTAAAGTACCGAAATGTTTTTCTATTTTATTACAGATCGGCTCTACATCTACCACACTCCTTGATTTTAAGTAAAAACTAAGTAAAAACTTGGTAAAATTCTTGTATTATATCGAAGTCAAATTAACATACGGGTTCGAATCCGGATACCCAACAGGGAAAAACCCTATTATAATACTTCAGGAGCTCCCGCTTTACAGGTAATCCTTAAATAGCGGATGCCTAAAGGTTTTTCTATAATATAATTAAAGGAAAGTTAGAGATTCTATTAATATTAAATAGAGTTCTTAAACTAAAAGGGGAAACCCGAGTCTCAAAGAGATCCTCTTGAATGTCTACCCACGTTTCCTAATTTCCGAAGGTTGTGTTAATAAATAGTAGTTACTCTAAAACCGGCTTATGCATGGGAGAGGAAAAAGGTTCCGTGTTATAAGCAAGACTCTCCGTACCTGCTTTATTTTATAATGAATAAAAGCTATAAAATCTTCCTCAAGTCACTTCAATTTTTGTGGGCGTTTATACTTAACTATAGCACAATAGCAAGAATTGCCTTATAAGGGTCAGGGGTTTAAGAATCAGATGCCACATATACTCGAAAACCCAAGAGTATATTAGGTATATGGTAAGGCTGAGGTCAGAGTACTAGTAGGAAAAACAATTAGAGCAAGCATCGAGAAGTAATTCTAAAACGAAGGGTTAAGATCTAAAGGCGGATTTCTAGAACTAGAAAGGGATTTTTCTCATTAGATTTGAATTTCGTTAGAGTGTTATCCCCTAGCTAGTAATGAGAAACTCTTATCTGCTTCACCTAATTTAATTGACCAAGAAAACTCATACGGAAAACCTTTCTAATAACCAAACCCAAAACTTCCCCTTAACGCTTAAAAAAGAGCTTAACCTAATAAGGGATCCTCGATCTGGAATAGAAAAAGAATTTGCCGGTTATTTAAACCCTTATTGTACGAGTAACTCAGTGATATGCTCAACAATCCATCTAAAAAGTTCAGACCGAAATCCTCGGGGAGTTTATATGTTAAATTAACAGGAATAAATAAGTGCAGATTCTCAAAGTCTGAAAATCAAAACTATTGCAGTATCAAATTCAACTGAGAAGAGAAAAAGTCTATGTTACCGAAGAGGGGGCTCTAAATTGACTTAAAACCTATATGATTAAAAGGAAATAGCTAAAACAAAAGAATCTTGTGCGAATTACCAAGTTGAAAGCAATTTTTAACAGGAGAGCTTAAGAATTTCCTCTTTTATAAGTAGGTTATCCGGTTCCGGAGTAGATTCTTAACTTAGAGGGGTGCCCACGCCCAATGAATATCAATAGAAATTAGGTCCTTATAACATTCTTTAGAAAAGAAAGGAGATACTACTTTTTCACTAAGTGACAGGAATTGACAAGTCTTAAGTTTCTATTACGGACCCTTTTTAACACAAGGTAGAGTCCAAAAACTAAATTAAGTCTTGTATGTATGGAAAATCATTTCGAAGCTAAATATAAAACAGCTAGGACCGCGGGATACCCTTATTCTAACTTCTCCTGAATAAGCAAAACTATTACATAGTGATAAAGATGCCGTAGAGTTTACAGAACTTTAGGCATTCCCAGTATAAAACGTCTAAGCTCTCTCCTAGATCTTCATGCTAGTACTTTCTATTTGTTCAAATCTTGTTTCACAGAATATTTTTTAGGTTTGACGAAAAAAAGAACTTTCTAATTTTTGGGTAATAGGTAAGCTCCTACTTTGGCATCGGAATTCCCCTGGGGATTTTTTATTCAGATACCCGAGGTATAGTACTACACCTTGCTTGAGTTTTTTTACTTGTAACAGCGGACCTACTTCAAATAGGGAGCCCCTTATCTCTACAATGAGTGCTAATACAAAGTAATGGCTAACAAGATTTTCTTGCCCAACTTTTGGTCTGTTCCTTAAAAGGCAAAGTCTAGTTCTTTTTTCTTTTTAGCAGGGGTTCTACTTGATATAAAGGGGTACTTGTTCTCCACAAGGTTTACAAGCTTTCGCGGAATACGTACTAACTAAAAATAAAGTAAAAAACTCCAGGCCTGGATTCAAGGGGACCCTTTTACCCTTCCTACACACTTATAAAGTAGTTAATCTTCTCCAAATTGAGAGATAATCCCCAAACGTTTTTACATAGGGCCTAGCTTGTATTTCATTTCATAGCTGGGTTCACCAAATATAGTATATTGCAGTGTGCTTGACAAAATCGTTATGAAGTTTAATTTAGAAAACTTTTTTTTTCTGAATCTCCAAATTACTCCCGTTTCGATCCAAGTAAATCCCCGGATACTCTTTTTTGTGATATTCTAGATAACACAAATTTTTAGAAAGGTAAGAATCTTTTAGCTTAAGGTGGGCCCCTTTTTATAAGTAAGAAGTTTACTGTGTCAACTCACTCGGTAATTAGGAAACAAGGAATGCCGTCCGGGTGCCCGGATGGAGAAGTCAAAATATATAGTGATCCTGGCAGTGTCAGCAGTCCCGGTATAGAAGTGGATTCTTAAAGGGGCGGGCATGCTGTAGAGTTTGGGGGCCCCTTTGTCAAGGACTTTAGTTACCAAAGATTTAGTGGTCTTGTTGTCTCTACAGTCATACTTATCTTAAAGATATAGAGAATAGCCGATGATGAATACTAGATTTTTTACATATTTATGCATTAAAATTTTTTTAAGTTAAAGGGGGTGGCGCTCTTGAAGGTATATAATAAAATACTATACTAAGTAAGGGACGCCCTTACTCACGTGACAGACTAAGTATCAAGTCCACTCTATTTTAAAGTCAAAGTATCTTTCTTTTATGTCTCCCCTATTTTCAGAATTAACTTAGGGAGAGTAACTAAAAGTAAATTCTCGTTGATTTGAAGCTTCTAGAGCCCTAGAGTGATAAAGTGGACAGGAATTTGTGAAACAGTCAATATAAAATAGGGAGCTTTTTCTTTTTGTAAGAGGGGCTGGGTTTCGGGAATTTCTTCGAGTCAAGTCTTCTAGAGTATCAGATTCTTGTGAATATTCAACTTATTTTTATGCTTAAAGATTTTTTACGGAGCCTTCAGCATTCTAGAAAAGAAAGACTCTCGTTTAAAACTCCTGCCTTTCTTTTCTCTAAGAGGATTGCTACTGTACATTGCGAAGATTTAAGAACTCTTAAGGAATGCTTTTTTACAAAATATGGCTGAGTACTCCAAAAAGAAGTTTTACCCTCTTTTCGGGCAAGCTTTTCTATACAACTTACTCTAACCTTCCCGAGCTCTATCCCGGACTTTCTTTTGATATTGCAGAAATAGAGCTTAAGTCTTTTTTATTAGATAGGCCCCTTATAGTGTAACAAAAATCCAGTACATATGGATACTTTCTAAACAACTCTTGCTTTGCAATAATATCAAGAGTAGTGAATAAAGGGAGAGCTATAAGACTAGGGTCTCATAAATCTGGAATCCCGGCATGGCAAAGGAAAATAAAGATCAAGTTAATTCATACATTTTTTCTAATTTATAACTCTGGCTGGTATAGAAATTGCTTTAGCTCTAAAACCCTAAAAAACTCTTAAAGCTACTCAAAGTACTTTACGGGAGGGTTAATAGAGAGGGAACCAAAAAAGAATATTAACCGAAACCCTTAATTACTGTACGAGGTTCTAAACCAAAATTCTTCTTATTATGGCATTGGCTTTTTTGTGGCTAAGCAAGAGTCGTCTATTAAAAATAAACAAGCTTGCGTAGTTATTAAGAATGCGCTAGTCCGCTTTGTGCTTAAAAAGGGAAGCTCCATACATTTGCTGAGTAAACCCCGTATCTTTAAAAGTTTTGAGTTTTTTAGTAAGTAAATTACTAGTCTCCTAAAGGTTAATTCGACAATTCTTGCTTTCTACCCTATTCCCGGGGATAGCTAGAAAAATACTAAAAAGAAGCACGATTCTATACTTCCTTATAAGAAGGCCCTTGTTAATCGAGAGTTAAGAAATGTGTAAAATAACTCCCTTTAAACTAAACTAGAGCGCACCGAAATATTAGCAGCAAATGCTCCCACTAATTTGATTAACCTTTTCTACTGAGGGGTCAATCGTATCCAAGAATCCCGAGGGATGCTCCAGGCTTTTTAAACGCAGTTGAGGTATCGAAGATATTTGAGGAGTGCCTTATTTGAAGAATTTTTTAAATATTTGCTTAATTCATAAATGATAAAAGGAAGGTATACCCACAAGGATCCCGGTTTAGACAGATTTCTTTAAGTAAGTAGGAGTGGTATTATACCCGCGGGATCTTCTTTACTATAAATAATAAAGAGTCCTGATCTTTTTCGTTACAAAAAGCATAAAATACATTGTACCTTACTAGAATTTCACTTTAACACTAGAGAGATTCCTCTCTTATACGAAATAAAAAGGGCTTAAGCTAACGAAGTTAACATAAGGGTTATAGTATAAAAAGCACTTTCAAGGAAAGAAATTGAGATATATCCTTTCTTTAGACAGGACTTCGTTTTAGACTTATATAGGCTCTAAGTTCATTTATATACACCCGTAGAAAGTCTAAAACAAGGAATTTGGGGGAATCTCTCTCTAAGGAAAAGGAAGGAGTGGGTAATAAGAAAGCAAGTGTAAGAAATCCACAGTATATCCAAATAAGGTTTTATTAAGGGCATTTTGCAATCTGACGGGATTTAGAAGAAAGATAAGGGCTGTCGCACCTCATGTTTCCGAAAGAGGAAGGCTTTCGCCTGATGTATAGGGTTGGGCTTACCCCCGGATACTTATGTAGTTAGAATTTTCATAGTTTCAACTTACTACAAGCGGGGGGGATTCCGATCGACAGGTTAGGCTCTCTAGTGAAGTATAGTTTACTGCTCGGTTACTCCTATACCATATAAAATAAAACAAAGTTTTCCGGAAAATCTTGTTAAAATAGCACATGTGGAGAGTCCAAAGCGTGCATTATATAATCTTAACTTGTATGTAATAGAAAATACTCATTTGTTTGACAATTTATTTTAGACTAAAGAAGACCCGGCTTACTTGCGACCTCATTTAGCAGCGGAAATTTCAATCTACAGTAATTGCAGGCTTATTTTATTATAGTAGAGCTCTTTTAACACGCAAAAGGCAGGACTGACTCTTCTAAAAATGAGAGCCTCTGAATTCTCTTGAGGATAAATAAAAGTAGAATCTTGTTGTTATACTTCGGGAGTTCTAGTGAAAGGGCTATAACCCATAAGGACCTATCTAGTTAAATCTCGTAATACGCTATTGAAGTAGGAGGAAGTTCGAAAGAATCCTAAGGCAAGAAAACAGGGAGGGTTTAACTAAGTAAAGTTAGCAACTAGCGCAGTCATATATTCTAAAATGGAAGAGTATCTTATAATCTTAGTTTTAGTGCGGCGGTAGGTTCTCTAGTAAAACAGATAAAAGTGCGCTCTCTGAAGTTCCTTAAAAGGCTTTAAAAGTTACCATGCTTATTTGACAAGAAAATTCTAGTGGATTCTATAGCGGTTACCCCTTTTATTAAGTCGTTTTTAAGGACTTTTAGTATTGATACAATGCCTTAATAGAGGGAACCCTGCTAGTTTAAGAATTCATTTGCCTGTTGTAGAAAAAATTTTAGTTTGAGCAGTAGTACAAGGCTTCTGAAAAGGACGGGGTTCCATTCATGCTAATACAACGAGCCCCTCCCCGATTAGAGCATTTAGTTTTTAGAGTCTTCATCCTTTTTTATGGTAGACAAATAAAGTCTAAAAAAGGAATGATAGTAAAAAAGAAAGAGGCCCTTCTCGTACTGAAGAACACTGCGGCAAGCCCTTAACCGGAACCCTTTTTTGCCTTATCTTTCTTCTCCGCGATTCCTTCGAGTTCTAGTATCCTACCTTGGAATTACCCTCTTATCTTAAAGAGCTACTTTCTTTTTGCTAGATGGAGCCCTTTTATACCGCGGTAACCCCTACTTGCGTTAACTTTTTCACGAATCGAATGGAGACTAAAGCGAATTACAAAATATAAGAGCACCCTATTACTCTTATGTGTAGAAATCCCAACCTAGAGTTTTCGAGGTTTTCTATGAACCAGTTAAGTATCAAGTAAGAGTATGATTTGAACCTAGGAATTCCCCTTTTTTACAAAGTTCTTTAACAATAGAAAACAAAGGCAGTGTAGACTCATTTTATTCAAATAAGATATATATAGGATTTAAATTGAAGGCTCTAGCTTGTAAAAAGCAGGAATGAATAGTTTGCTTTGAACAGTTTCTCTGGGCAAAGCGGGCAATTATGAAAATTTTAATAAGGGGCGCGAAATCTACTTAGATAGAGTTCTTACTTTGATCCTTATTTTACTATAAGTTAAAAAACCCCTGCCTTAGACTTGAGTGAGAGAAGCATATAGGGGAAGTCCTACTAGACCCACACTTTTGCTGCTCTTAGGATTAATCTGAATGGCACCAACCTAGAAACAGGGTTTACAAAATTTCCTCAAACCTTGCGAATGCCCTTCTCAAGGATCCAAGAAGCTCCCTACTGTACGATTCAAATCTTACTGCTCTGAAAAAATAACGAAATAGCGGCACATTTTCTATAAGGAAAGGTTTTAGCGGATACATAACGAAAAAATAGACTACTGTTGCGCCCGATTAAATCTAGTTTTTAAACAGGGCAAAGTTAATGTGGATTATGGGACTTTGTGTACACAAGAAGAAAACACTATTATATTTATTATAAGATATAACGAAGCTAAAAAATTTTCATAGGTAGTTTTCTCCAGTCTTGATAGCTTTCGTAAAAATAAGAAAGAGCCACGTACTTTATTAGGAAATGGGGTAGTGTTAGGGCTTTTTGTTCATATTACTGCATTGACCGAACCCTGTGAAGAAACCCTAAATACTAAATTAAAGGGGGGATCCCTAATATTACATATTTGCAATATCCTAAATATTAGACACGACAAGCCGGAGACGAGTACCCTATCTTCCTCTTTGTTGTACTAATCTTTAACCCGCACCCTAGTAGATTCAAGTTTCTTGGAAAAATGAACTTGCAAGGTGTCATTTTCACGAGCAATCTCATCTTTTTATCTCTTATCCAAGAAGTCTACAAATTTATATGTTAGACAGCCGCCAGGGTCTCCTAATAGGGAATTGAGCAGCAAAGTAAAGTACGGGTTTTCTAAATGCATAAACTAGGAACAGCGGCATGAGCTTTCAGACTTTTCCATCTACGCGCTATGCGGGTTCCTAGTAAGGAGGGCTTTAGGCCTTGCTTCTTACGGGGGAATTTTACCCGCTGAGAAAGAAGTACTCTAATTTGGGAGGATAGTCCTCTACTAGTCAACCAATACCGGGAATCCTATACCGATAAGTAAGAGATCGAAACCTTTATCTTTTACACACCAAAAAATAAGACAGCCATTTTTAATTCTCGTTTTAGTTAAGGAGTTTAGTAGTATAAGCTTAATTTACAAAAGGTTAACTAAGAAAAAGTGTGTATGAAAGGGTAGAGGTAAGCTTATAATTTATAATAATAGGTCACGGGTCTTTTTTGCGAATAAGTACTCTACTAAGGGGATTCCCCTACTTAATAACGAAGTAACTTTTACTGAAACTCATAAGGAAAGGATACTCTTGCTTTAGGGTAATTCAAATATACAAGAATTGCTGCTCTATTAGGAGTTTTTAGTAACAAGACCTGCAAATTCTATCTAGTACTTATAACGGAACCCTCCTATTTGAAAGAGATTTTTTTATTAATTAAAAGAAACTCGCTTTAATACATAAGGAAACCCGCAAAGCTATGCCTCTTGTATAGGAGCTCCGTAGCAAACGCGTACCAAAAAGACTTTAGGTATTTTCTAAAAATTCAGGGATGCCTAACTACTTTACGAAATTAGAGTCTCCTGGAGTCAGAGTAAAAAAAGGTCTCCTTTTCCAAGAAGAAAGAACTGAAGAAAGAACTAAGGATCTAACAAATCAGGTCTATTTTAGGTTATACTAGGCTTAAAGAACTACTACTGTATACCGCAAACTTCCATTAAGGGATCCTTTTATTTATAACGGAGATAGCGAATTCTAAAAACCGGAGTAGAGCCCAAAAATCCTTAAATTGCAAATTTAGTTTTTAAAGAACCCCGTCAGATCCCTTTAATATACATACCCTCGAGCTTAGACTTTTTTCGTGATCTAAGGAAGTGAGAGTTACCCCCTTTTTGTTACTTTATTTAGGGCTTTGTTTATCGTCTTGTTGTAACTACGGGAAGAGTAGAGCTGCTATAAGTAAAAAATTGGGAACTATCTCTCAATATATAAAAGAAAATCAAAATCTGTTTACTTTCAACAAGTGAAGTAGCAGCATATCCAGGTCAATGTCAATCAGGTCTTGTTTAGTAAGTAGAGTAATCCTTATTTTATTAGTTGTATCCCTTATTTAAGTACAACTAACAAAGCATTGACTTTAGTATTACGAAAGAGGATTGTATAAAGGATCTATTTGAGCTCCATATTCCGGCACCCCATTGAGAACCCTGTATCGTAAAGAACATCCGCGCTCGATTAGAATTAAGGATTATGCTCCAGTTAACCCATTAGACTCTTCCTAAATTATATCCGGTTTAGCTACGCTACGTATTAAGCATACCTATCGAATTATTATAAGAATCTAGGGGTTACCCTTATAGCTAAAAAGCTAACCGGCATTTTAACCCATAAGTTGACCTTCAGCTAAGGTACAAGGAATAAATAAGATATTTAAACCCGGAGGATAACTCAGATTTAGGGGAAGAGTCTCCGTATTGGGCAATTTGACTAAAGCTAGGAAGGAAGAGTTGGGATTGCATAAGATAAGGAAGGATTTCCTGTCTTACTTATGAGGCTAACATTTTAGAGTCTTGTAAAGAGGTAAAACGTGGGGATTCCCTTTTGGTCTAGGAATTCTTGAGATTATTCACTGATTAAGGAAATTTTAATTACAAGTTTGTACTGAATGAAGAAAGTTTTAGCTGTTAGAAGGTACAGACTAAGATGGAGTTGTATTTTAAAGGTTTCATTTAAGTAAGTTACTTTTCTAGACCGGGAAGTTTCTAGAAGTCTACTATTAGGAAATCAATAAAGCTACTCAGGAGGCTCTAAGAATTAAAGAGAAGTCTCTTTTTATTAAGTGCGTTTACTTGTGCCTACTTTCATTTTTTTAACAGTTAGAGAAAATAAGGGCCCGTTTTAACAAGTTACGATAGGTATAGACAAAATCCCAGTACCGATAGAGGATAGATGAAAGAGAGATTTTGCCGGGGTACTTACGTAAGAGGCGCCTTGTAGTTATACTTATTCTAAAGTATCCCTATCTAAGCACGAGTCGACCCTTATACCCGCAAGTACTAATTTAAGGATTCTTGTTACTGCAATCTTAAAATCAATATTAATTTAAGAGTCTATACACTTTCTTCTCTGGGGGCTCCTTAATTTTAAGAAAAAACTTATCTACTTCCCGCCCAACTGCAAGCTTTAAACTTGAAACGTACCCGTAGTTCTTCACTTTCAGCAAACCTGAATAAGCTTAATTTTACCGACTTCGAAAAGGATTTCATACCTTTAGCAGACTAAAACTTCTTGACAAGATGAATTTGTGTAACTTAATAAGATTAATAAGAGGAGTAAGCCGGGCAAATGCTATATCAAAGCAAAAGAGCGGGGAGTAAGGGACGTATACCTAGCTAGCTATCTCTAAGTGGAGTATCCTAAAAGTTAACACCAAGCTTTGTAAATACAGTGAGTTACAGTAAGCATACATAAAGAAAAAGCGGCTTATTATATAAAAAAGTAACTAAAATCTAAGTAAGAAAGTTAGAGTAAACAAGGGAAAAAGGTCCTAGAATTTTGTCTTTTTAGTTGTTAGAGAACATTATGCGTAGCGAGTTAGAAGTCCCTTTTTAATCAGATTTAGAAAAGTCCTATTTATTCTTTATTTATGAAGAGAAGTTTGGCTTATAAGGTTTGCACCCTCTGTTAATGATAAGAACAAAGAACAAGAGGTAATGCAATTAACAACGCTAGGACAATAGACACTAGTAGAATACAAGACTAACTAGAATAACTCTAGGAATACTAGTACAAAAAAGAATAGAACTTCCTAAGACTCCTATAACATTCTATAACAATACATTGATTAATTACATATAAACTAGATAATAGTAGTTAATAATAGGTGGGCGCTAGGCAGTAACTACAAAACTTTTTTCAGGGAATACAAGGACTGTAGCTCAAAAATGCAGGTGATTCTCATTTTGAATAAGATGGAGTTATGGACTGAGGGCAAGAGAGGTATCGAAGATAAGAACGGGTATTACAAATAAGAATACAGTTAAGAAAGGGATAGAAACAGGGGGAAAAAAGAAGTCTAAGAAGTTGGCTGTCATAATATAATGTAAGTCAGTATACTCAATACACAAGCATACAAGACCTTTCCTCCGCTTCGCTACAGTCCGGAAGATCTCTAAACCCTCTAAGGGATTATCCTCTATATAGTAGTCCAATACAAGAAGAGTCCCTTAAACTTAAAAAAAATCTATTATACAATCTAATAACATATCTAACTATAACTAAAAAAGACTCTCTAAGAAATTTCCTAAGATTCTACTTTCTACTAGCAAGTTTCTATACTTCCTTACAATAAAAAGGGAGATTCTATATATAATTAAGAGTTTAGCTGCAGTAAGAAGAAGTAAATCATAAGAATAAAAAGTAAGTCAAGGTCAACAAAGTTAGTAAGAGTTGTTACTGTTCCTATAGTGTAAGAATGTACCATCTAGTATACTTCCTACCTCCCCAGGTCCCCTTCAGTAAACCTCTCTACAAATATCTATCCTCAGCCCTACTAAGTAAGGGATATACTTTAATGCAATCCACCTAGGACCCTCCTTCACTAGTGCGTAAAGTAGCTTCCGAGTATACGGAAATAACAATCTTTCTTCTGCCTTATCTTGCTTTTACTAAAGCAATTAACAGAGTTATCTTTCCTATTAGGTAAATTAGCAAAAGGTTTAACAATAAGGAATTTGTTTCTACGTGTGCTGTTAGCTTTAGTGCCCCAAGTCAATAAAGAAGTAGAAAGCCCTGGGGAATACTCTTGTGTTTCTTTTTTTATATTCTGGAAAAGGCCTTCAAGATTTCAAAAGCAATTGCTAGGAGTATCTGGTTAGGTTATAGATATAGGGCCGGGTAACTGTAAGTAGGGTAGTCTTTTTTTTTAAGTTCAAGGGTCTGACCTGAAGATAAGCTAAGAAGTTGGGAGTCCTCCTTATTTTAAAGTGCTGCTAAGAAAGGTCTAGGTACGAGGAGTATGAAAGTAAGCTTGAAGTGGGTCATTCTGAGGAAAAGTAAGGGACATAATTTGACTCAAATCTCACAACTTCGGCAGACTACATTTTATCGAAATACAACTAAGATTGAAACCTGCTTATAACTATGCGCCATCCCTAGGAATCCCAACGTGCTACAACTTCTAGTATTAGAGCTTTTAGCGGGTTTACAAATGTTGCAGTATAGTCCTATTTGGACTAAGCAGCAATCTCCTTGCAAAAGTCTTAACCCAGCGGTTGAGGATTTAAAACAGGTATAGACTTTTGAAAAGTATAGGTATCCAATATTTTGAATTTTTGGATTATAAAAACTGGGGCAGATTCGACTTAAAACTTTAGCTTTTTTGGGTATAGCAATTAAAAAAGACTTGTTACTTTAACTGAAAAAACCTTAACCAACATTAAAGAGGGAGCTCTTGTAGGACTTTACCTCTTAAAAAAGTGGCCCTCGTTGAATGAAAATTTATAAATAGGAAAAAGGGATTTTCTAGTCAGTAAATTTGAATATATGGACCCCTATATATCACAGAATCTACTTAAATTCCTAACTAGAGAAGCATGTAACTGCAGGCCATAGGAGCTGCTAACCGTTTAGTGACAGGCCGAAACCTTGGCAAACACTCCCGGAGTCCTTTCTTTGATATTGATATAAAGATATAAAGGCAGTAAAGTAGTTTCGGTGTACCTATATACGAGTTTCTAGAGAATCCCTTTATTAATACTAAAGCGTTGTTCTAAATATTTTAATGGAATTTCTTGGATCGGTGCGTCTAAAAATTGATCCAGACTAGACCCTAAACGATAAGCATAATCATACTCACGTCGTATAATAAAAGGAGAGCCCTAACGAGGGCTGCAATCTGATTCTGGAATTTTATCAACTTTTTTTTTTGTAATACAAGACTTACAAGTATCCAGTACTACAACGGTATATATATATATTTAAGCTATATCCGGTATTAGTTCTACTACTGATAATAGACTCTTTCAAGCTTCAACATAACAAAGAAGTATGCTGGTGTCCTATTCTCAAGCTAGAAGGGTTTCCGGTTTACTAATATGAGAGGCGGTAAAGTAAAGAAATGAGGAAAAGTAGGGGTCTATTTAGATTATCGATATCTGAGTTAGCAGTTCTATAATTAAACGAACACTATTAGAACAAGGGTTTTTAACTCTAGGGAATCCCTTGGTTACAATAGGCTACAAGAGGCTATCCTCCTTACCAAACAGGTATAGCCCATAAGAAAAGAAGAAAAAGCTCATTAAGATACTACTAAGATATCAAGTTTTGCAGCTTATAAGAAAAGGTAAGGAATGTTAAGAGGTTAGCTACAAAAGTCAAGAAGTCAGTTAAGAAGCTGTTGTGTATAGTGTATCCCTTATCTAGAATACAATGAAAACGAACCTATTTTAGTGTCAGTTGGTAACATAGACTTCTTCTCGATCCTATTAAGTTCCCCCATTACCCATAAAAGCAAGGGGGATATACCTTAGACTACAAGATAGAACTTCACTCTCTATGCTATAAACTAAAAAAAAAGACCTACAAATTACTAATATATATATACTACTAAACTAAATACAATAAAATACAATAAGAATACAGTTAAGTAAGTCTAGGCAACAAAAGCTAAGGAATAATAAAGGGTCTAACCCCGCAAGCTACCCCTACTTCCAACCCTACTAAGAGGGGTCTCCTAGTATACAAACCGACTAATAAGACACGGAAACCGCAGGTTCAAGAGAACCCGTCAAAGTCAATTGGTATTCCAGTGTAAGTAGGTATATTCAATAAACTTTTTTGCATTAATCATTCCCTCCTCGTTTTATTACAGTAAACAATAACAAAGTACTAGAACAAGTAATACCCTTTTAATAATATCTAATCTAATTAAACTAAGTAGCATATACTTATTAACTTATAACTATAAGAGGAATACCTTAGCTGCAATCAATAAGCAATCTAGGCAACAATAAGAACACAAAGACACTAGCTCCTGTAAGAAGGACAGCTAGGACATATAACCCATAAGCATACATAGTAAGTCACACTAACATTAAGAAGCAAGTAAGTCAAGTATAAGTCATTAACAAACAAAGAGTAAGAAAGAAATGAAATAAGGAGCTCATAAAGCAAATTTGGTGGATGTGTTATCCTGTTCTATCTATGTACTATACATTAATTACATTACCTCCGCGCTGCTGCAGAAGAGTCGTATATAATAAAACTTACTAAGTTAGAATCCTCCCATGTCCAATAACTAAAGAAAGAGGAATCTCTCTTAAGACTAGAAGTCTTATACAATAACAATTAAGACTTTCTTTCTATTAACTATCTCTATAGAAAGACTCGCTATCCCTAACAGGAGACTACCCTATATGATAGGAGATAAAGCTAAGCTCCATAACAAGAAGAAGAGTAAGACAGCAACTAGGGCAGCTATCAAGATACAGCAGAATAAGAAAGTTTAGGAATCTGGTATGCTATGCGGAAATGCGCTTTTTTTTTAAGAAAAAAGAAGAAAAAAGCCTTTTGCTTAAGTCTTTCAAGTATAATAGGGTAAAAAGGGAACGGTCTCATAAGTAGGGATCGGCTAACTAGCTTAGGGATTTGAACCCATGAGACTTCGGGGAATGACAACTTGAATAAAAAAGAAACTAATAGAAGCCTTCTTACGTACTTCCAAAGTAGACAATTAAGAATTCTGCTAACCTATTTCACTCTCTCTAAACGACCTACCAAATCGCTTAGATAATACTTAGAAGAATGCATATTGAAAAGGGTGTCTTTCAAATGAATTTATATAAGCTATTTCAACTTTCAAATTCTCGCTAGATAGCCGAGAAAAGTATGGAAGAAGTTTAGCTTTAACTTCTCCGCATGGGTATAAATTCCTAATCTGCATTTCCAGGGTTTTGAGTCCTTTAAATTTAATAAAGGAAAATGATAAAAACCTTTGTCCTATTTCCTAGAATTGGCCTGAAACCTAAAAACTTCTGAGGATGCAAATACACAACTCAACAAGCATTAAGGGATTCTGTATCTAAATCTAAACTAAGCCGGCGTAAAGGTACGCGTTAACAAATTAAAGGCGGAGACTCCGGATTCTTAACTCAGTGTCCCTGCTGAATAAACTTGCAATTTCTTGTATTGATAGATAGGGAAACGCTGCGAAGAATCTCTCAGCTAATTGCTTGAAATAGAATTAAGGGGCTTTGTGTAAAAATTTTATGGGTCAAACAGCTTAGCACTAAAGAGCAGATCGGAATGCAAAACAATATAGAAAGAATTTTGGGATTGTTCTAGCTTAGACTCTAGTGTCTCGTTAGAAAATCACTCTATAACTGTTCAAATAAGGGAGCTCCTTTAAGATATACGAACTTGAAAGATCCCTAAGTCTTATATAAACCTATTAGTTTTAATACAACCCAGGGAGTGCTCCCAAATTCAAATTCTACTTTTTTAGATTTAAACTTATAGAGAATTGTCTCAAAAGTCTCCCAGTAAAAACTAGCTTTTTTTATTAACAAGGAGAGGTCTTGATAAAACCGGAAAAGGAACGCCGAAGGGATTGCCTTAACTTTTGCCATTAATCGGAATCACTTACATAAAGAAAGAAAATAGAAAGTAAGGGTATCCTACACTCTCAAGTAGGAACTCCCAAATATGTGATTATAGAAAAATTCTTTCGCTTGTATAGTCCAAACTTTAGACTTACCCTGTTACTTTAAGATAAGTATCCGGATAGGGTGTTTGAAACTATGACTTTATACTTCCCGGGCTTCCTCTTTCTTGACTTGAAATTATAAGCCTATGCTTTACCCATTTATTTTACGAATGTAGGGCAAAGAAGGCACTTACGCGGATTCAGTTATATACAAAAGTAAGATTCTTTTTTATTCTTTTGAGAAATTCGTTATTAAAGCGCTCGCTTTTTTTATCTATTTCTATTAGATTAAATAGATATTAAAGAGACTTTCCTTAATTTGACGTAATAAATCCTCTAAAAGTGTCTTCTAAAGTCTTACCCTCGAGAATCCTATTATTTACAAGGGGAGTCTTTTATGCTTCTCACGACCACAGGCTATCCATACGCACCTTTTTCTTTTTTTATATGGGCCAGGCAGTCAACATTTAAAACAAGACCAAGTAGGCGCTCCTTAGTAAGTATAAGTAGGGATCCCTCTATAAAATAAACAAGAAGAGGGTTTTCCCCTTTTTTGGAATTTCAGGAGGAGCATAGAAAACCCAATACGGGGTTAGGCTATTGGATATGGGGCAGTTCTAGAAAATTCTAGATAATATTGCATAACCAGATAGTCTAGATAGTGGTTTGTACTCCTTTCTTTAAGGCCTATTTTGACTCTTGCTTCTGCCTTATCAGAAATCCGTACAGAGGAGTTTAGCCCTAGATATGGATTAGAAGGAGGCCTATGTTGTTAAGCTGTATTCCTTATTTATTAATTTCATTCTCTCTAAAAAAGGGTAAGCAACTCAAAGAAAAATGTAGGAGAACCCCTGCTAAAAGAATGTGTGAAAAGTAGGGGGCTCCTTAATAGCCAAATAGCGGATAAACATCTGGATATATAAAGATTGGCATTGTTCTATTAATTACATTACCTCCTTATCTTTTACAAGAAATTCTTTAGTTGAATGTAATTAAGTGTAAGCATCTTATTTGCTTTCTGTTTCCAATATTGTAAAGTAGTTAGGCTAAAGCAGGAGATTTTAAAAGGTTTCTTCTTTACTTGGTCTAGTGTAACAAGTGAGGAAAGTCCTTGTCAGTTTCAAAAGGAATTCCTAGGAGTTTCGCAAGTGGGTAACGCAAACCTAGGATAAAAGATTCTATAACCCTATTAAGTATCACTGTTTATAACTTTTTTCATAACATAGGTAAAGACTTTTATAAAAATGGCTAAAGGTAATGTAATTAAGGATGAATGTGAATAAAGCTAAAGTTACTACAAATTCTTTCCCCTTTTTCCAGGGTAGGTTTTTACCAAAGGGACCCTCTGAGTCAATATTTAATGTGTTTTCCGCTTGCTTTTTCTATTGCTTTTTCTTTGTTTTACTTGCCTTGTTGTTTTATGAGCTATAGCTTGTAGGAAACTCTGTATTAGATTTAGTGTTGTAAGAGCTTTCCTGGTATTCCCTGGATTCTGTATCTGTATCGTAGCTATTTTACCTGTATTCCCTGTACTTACTTATTTAGATTCTATAGCCTTATACTTTTAGTTATATAGTAGTTCTAACTAAGCTATATTACTCAGTGTACTTTGGGTTTATCGCTAGAGACTAGAAGTGTGGAAACTTAGCGGGTTTATCTTTCCTTGTTGCTTTGCTTTCTGCTGACCTCTTTGTTCTTGGCTTTACCTTTGTTTTAATATTGCCCTTGCTTTAAGATTTGTAAGATTTGTTACTTGTTTTTATTAGCTAGAGCTAGGAGATTTTTATTCCGTGTCATACCTATTTTTTTGTTTACTTGTTAGGAAAGGAGCTTGCCTGCTCCCCTGTTGCTATGGTCTTAGTTCTTAGTGCAGCCTGTCTTATTTGTCTTATTGTTGTTAAGGTTACCTGTCTTTATTTTGTAGCTAGTTAATGTATTATGTGTCTTATTGTATTCTATAGTTTTTTGTATTACTTACTTATAGATAGTTAATAAGTATATATTACTCAGTTAGATATGTATTAGTAGTTATTATTTATTATAGTGTCTTATTTTTTATTTGAGGTAAATTATAGTCTCTCTACTCCCGACTGGAGCGCCTAGCGAGGTAATGCGTAGTATTAGTATTTTGCTTGTGTATAGATACACTATGATACCCACTTTTCTTTTTCTTTTGTTTCTTCTTCTTACCTAGACCTGGATTCTTTTGATTTACTTCTTCATTTTGAATTTGTTTGACTTTTTCTTAA